>AWOL01S0088108.1:0-11196 GCA_000715115.1 Nicotiana otophora | reverse complement strand
TTCCTTTACAAATTTATCCTAAGTGTACTACTCCAATTAATGGACAATTAAGTAAGTGAGACGTTTAAGAGACATATATAAAGGCACGGTAGTTTAGGTAAAAACTTTTGTGATTAAGCTTATTAGATGTGTCTCTCAAACCATGTGCAAAACCCATAAAAGACATACAAATATGGACAATAATTTGAAAGTAAGGAGTTAGAGGAAATGTAGTGTAGTTCTGTTTGAATTCCCAAAGACTAGCCAGCAACAGTAAAGAGAATTTATGAGCCTGCACTTGTTAAGTGATTCCAACTACCAACCCAGACTTTGGGGACCCTTTCATTTATTGTTTCTCATGGACTACTTGCTACTCTATTTATAGAATGTTTTTGCATCCTCATTTTTATTGTTATAGGTATACTAATCCTAAGTTCCATTACAGTTTGTACTACTAGCTAGCAAGCTTCAATGGCACCATCTTATCAGCTTGGATTTGCACTATTCATCACTTTGGCTGTTGCCACCCTTCAGTTTTCCTCTTGCCATGTCTTGAAAGGTTCTGTCACTTGCCTAGACTGCAACCAGCATTCTGATCTCTCAGGTTTAGTTTCTTTTCCTATTCGAGCAGTTAACTTAAGTTAAAACCTAGCCTATTGGTGTGTGAAGTTATCTTTCCATCCTTTAAAGAGTGCTGGGAAATGTTTTACTTATTTGTGTTTGGTATGAAGGAAAATATTTTATCTTCAAAAATCTATCTGGTTGAAGCGATATAGAGTAAAAGTTGAGATATTTGCATAGGAGAATGATTTTCGTCTATAAATGAGTAGAAGTCATTATTTCAACTTAATGGGAAGTAATCCAACACTGCAAAAATATTTTATCAAAAACATATTTCAGTCAAAATACATGCTGTTCTAAAGGAAAAAGGATATATGTTTTAACTAGGTCAAGGGTGTTATCTAACTTTATTGACTTTATTTTGGAGCTGGTTATGCGACGCAATATTAACTAGTGCCATCAAATAAATTATGGTATCAATCTTCTTTGCATTATTTGAGCAAGAAACACGGAAACAGTAGTGTTTTTAGTTAATTAAAAAGAAGCAATGAAGTTCTGGACATTCTAATTTATAGTATCATATTTTCCCCACAATTTTCAAAATTGCCCAGGAATTAAGGTTTCAGTGAAGTGTAACCAGGTGAAAACATTGGCCATGGCTACAACAGAAGAAGATGGCTCTTTTGAGACAAACCTTCCCTTTGACACTACACCAACATCAACAGCTGCACACATTTGCTATGCCAAGATTCTTGGAGGTCCTAAGCAGCTATTTGTTTCAAAAAAAGACACAGACCCAACAGTTGTCAAGTTTCAAGAAGATGATAGTTCCTACACAATCTCTAAACCCTTAAAATTCTACACAAAATACTCAAAGTTTGGTTCATCCAAGACTATTGATCTACCAGTTCCAAAGGAGTGGGGACTTGCACCAACTAGCTATTATATCCCTTTCATCCCCATCATTGGCATACCTTAAGTATATCACACTTTTAAGTATTGTAGCTAGCTAATCTCCTTATGATTAATTAGAGAATGTGGGAAATTAAGTGGAAGGAGAGAGCAGTCTTTTATATAAATATTAAATATAAACATATGTCTATAATATGTTTATATAGGTTTGGCTGTAGAATATTGTGTAATGTTCATGTTTAGTACTTATTTGCAAGGACTTGGTTTGTTAGTATGTGTAGCAACTTGATTAGTAACTAACCAGAACTAAAGTTGGGTGTTTTCACATATATTAATTTGCTTTTTTGGATGTGATGTTATATGATTCTTTTGAAGGGAGCCTTGGCGTAACTGGTAAAGTTGCTGTCAATGTGACCAGGAGGTCACGGGTTCGAGCCGTGAAAACAGCCTCTTGCAAAAATGCAGGGTAAGACTGCGTACAATAGACCCTTGTGGTCCGGTTCTTCCCCGGACCCCGCGCATAGCGGGAGCTTAATGCACTGGATTGCTCACCTCTTTTGTTTCATATCACAAGATATCAAGAATATTAATCTTACTGAATGCAAAGGAGACCAGCAAAACTGACAATTTGAATAAGTTTGCTCAAGTATCATTAATGCCTTCAATAAATTTCCACCGGTAATAGGTGAGGACATAAGGTAAAATTTGAAAGTTGAGTATTTCATTTGGTCAAATTGTACTAGCCAAAACTGGAATATTGCCAACGAGGCCAACTAAATGATTATGTCTTTTATGTTTGCGAACAACAATATAATTGCATGTTATTAGGGAAAATATAAGTTACCCCGAATATGTCCCAAAAACTCAATTATACACTCTAATTTTGCGGCATCCTTTTATTCTCTTATTTTTGTTCAAAATAGAATTAATATCACCCCAAATGCTATGCTGATGAGGGTAAAAAATTAAATTAAATTAAATTAAAGAAATAGGCACGTAAGACTGAAAATAAAGAGAAAAAGGAAAAATCCCCCCCTCCCCCTCATCTTCTTCTTTACGGCCTCCTCTTAAAATTACAAACACCCTTTCTTTCACCACTCATCCCCACTCTCATTAAGTATTCGTCTTCTCTCTGACTTCATAACCACATCATTGAACCCAAGTTACTTAAACCTCAACCAAAGTAATTACAAAAAATAATTATCAGGAAGAAAATAAATTGACAAATCTGAAAATCAATCTAGAAAATTGAAGGAACGGTCAAATGACACCTCCTCAGCTCGAGACAGTGTCACACATCAAGTCATGTTTCTTTCTGATAATGTACTAAGTTTTTTTTTTGTCTAATGATCGTTAAAGCTACCCGAGTGTTTGAATAGGTTAGCACAAAGTAGAAACTAACAATTTTATAATGATCTGGTTTTAAATTCTATTTTATCCAAGTGTTTCATCAGGAGGTTTTTAACTACTAGTATAATCTTTTTGATTTTAATCTTGGAAAATTTTGCTGGGGGAAACCAAATTTTATACCCACAAACAATGTTTTTCTTCTGAAGAATAATGCCATTTGTCACCATAACAAAGAAACAGTTAATAGATATTGCCGGCAATGTTTTTTCAGCAGGCTTCCATTTTTTCTGGTCAAATTTTAATCTTTTTCATTTATCTCTCTCCCCAATCTCCATTCTCTTGGTATTACTTTGCCAAGACTAATATAACATTAAGTTGACACTAAAACTTTTGAAACAACTTTAGCTGGTTTAAGGGGCGGCAACATACACCCGCGATGGAATTTAGTAGGGGTGGCAAAACTAATCTAAACATATTTGACTCACCCACTCCGTCCAAGCTTTAATAGGTTTGGGCTAGAATAATTTGCAAATAGATTATTTTGGACTAGCCCAAGTTAACCCATCAAAAATCATCAGCCCAAATAGACTCATGATGATGCCCAACATTGACCCATGGAAAGAGATTTTTACCTTCATATACACTATTTAAAACTTTATTATCCTCTCTACTCAAGTTTCAATTTAATTACATGGTCATATACAATTTACCAATTATATACAAATAAGTTTTAAATGTATATCCCTTTATATTAGGAATTGAATAAGGAATATCAGTTATTTCCTTATCCCTTTATACTTGCATACTCTCTCTCTCTCTGTTTCTTTCTCTTCGTCTCTGTCTCTCTCTCTCTCTTCGTCTCTTTACTCTCCTTCTCTATTTTTCCCTTAATTTTTCTTCATTTAATATTCTCTGTTTTTTTATGCTTTCTTGTTGTATAGAGTTTTTAATGGAATTCATCAATGGATTTCAATCGTTTTATTGTTACACAATTAGTGTTCAAATTGAAATTGTCAATCAATAAATCTTGAAGGTGTTTGACTATCCACCATTGACAGACATTAAAAAGTTTTGAAGCTTTGAATTCGAATTTGGATTTTCAAAAATTATTATTTGTTTGGATTGGGTATTGTTGCAAACAATTGGAATTATTGTTTGGAGTTTATATCTCAATTTTGAGGGTGTTTGGTGAATATTAGACTTGATTTTGGCTAAATTTCAGATTGAAACTCGAAGTCGAAGAAGAAGAAGAAGAAGAAGAAGAAGAAGAAGAAGAAGAAGAAGAAGAAGAAGAAGAAGAAGAAGAAGAAGAAGAAGAAGAACACATGACATACAATATACTTACGAAATTGTAGTAAAGTTGTAGTATAATTGTATGTAAATTGTATTATATTATAGTTATATATTTTTTTATTTGAATGTTGTATGAAAGCTAAAAAATAGTTATATAATGTATGAATCGTTGTATAAAATTTGTATTTAAGTTATCAATACAATCTTTTTACATAAAGTTATTGATATGTGTCAAAATTATATTAAGAGAGAAAGTTTTGATTGGAATTTTAGAGAGGAAGAAACACACACCACATACAAATTATATACAAATCAGATACAAAATATACAAAAGACATATTGTATAAAATTTGTATGAAAATTGTATTTAAGTTGTTTGATATTGTAGTTGTATTTAACTAGATAGAAATAATGTATGAAAATTGTATATAAGCTGTAAATAAGTTGTATAATATATAATTAGTTGTATGAAATTTATTTTTACTATGTATAAATCAGATACAAAATATACAAAAGACATATTGTATAAAATTTGTATAAAAATTATATTTAAATTGTATGATATTGTAGTTATATTTAACTGGGTAGAAACAATGTATGAAAGTTATAGATAAGTTGTATAATATATAATTAATTGTATGAAATTTATTTTTACTATGTATGTTGTTGTAGATATTCAAATTTGCATTAAATTTGTACAAAATTTATTTTTAATTTGTATGTTGATGTACCATTTATTGTTCTATTCTCAGTTGATTTATTAAGGAAAGAAAAGTAAAGAATGAATTCCAAATCATGAATCCCAAAGATAACACATCGCTAATATACTAGAATTAATCATGAAGATTATTAGCTTTGGCGATGGCTCTTTATCCCACCCCTCTTTTCTCTGTTTGTGAAGATTTGTCTTGATCTTCTTGTACTTTTTTGGGGCAAACTTCCCTAAATGGTCAAAGGAGAGATCACATGTAAGATTTACTAGTTATAGCAGTGATGATTTTGCAATGCGTATGTGATGCTATGATCTAATGCTTAGTGGCTTTCACTCATAATTAGAATATGAAATTGGTATATTTTTGCAAAGATGAAATAAAGAATTATTGAAAAAATGTGGAATCTTGGAGTAGGTTAGACTATTGGGTTACGCACTTATGCTTCCGGCATCGAATTGTTCACGGCAATCGAACTCCAGAAAGGAATTTTTCTTTGATCTTAAAGTACTACAAAAATGGGTCTTGAAATGTCAAGCAATCTTAGCGATTAAAAGTTTAGTTTGACAGGTGGGAATATCCTAACATTCCAATGAGAAATAATGGGCGGATGGGTACGGGAGGGGATCCCAAACCCAGCAGAGAATAGGGAAATTGAGGGGAGAAGAGAAAAAAAAATAGAAAATTGTGTAACTAAATCTCTTAATTTAAAACACTAATAACTGATTGTATATAAATGGTAAGAAAAACTTGTTTAGGGCGGGTAATATACAAAATATAGACAATTTTAGTAAATAAATTTCAAATATTGTATAGGATGGAAATAATTCTCAATGGAAATGCTCAATCTTAGATCCCATTTGGACATAAGAATTTCTTCAATTTTTTTCGAAAAAATTTCACTTTTTTTCGAAATCATTATTTCGCCATAAAATATTTTCCAATTTTCACTTGAAAATAAATTTTAAAATTTTTCAAAAATTTAAAAAACTCCAAAAAACTGGTTTTCAAAATTTTCACTCAGATCACTCGCAAAATTTCAAAACAACCCAAAATTATATTCATGTCCAAACACAACTCTAATTTTCAAATACCATTTTCACTTGAAAAAAAATTTTAATTTATTTTGGAATTTTAGAATTCTTATGTCCAAATACCCACTTAGAGTTCTACCTTGACCCATGATCTGAAAAAAAAAATTAATTTTTTCATGTTTGGTTGATATTTTTTTTTCAACAACATGAAAAGAAAATATTTTTTTTTGTTGAAATAAAAAAAAAATACTTTTTCTACAACAAGAAAAGAAAGTACTCATTTTTGTGAAAAAGAAAATATTTTTTCTACGTCATGAAAAATAAATTACTCTTTTTGTTGAAACAAAAAAAAATACTTTTTCTACATCATGAAAATAAATTACTCTTTTTATTGAAACAAAAGAAAATACTTTTTCTACATCATGAAAAGAAAGTACTCTTTTTGTTGAAAGAAAAGAAAATACTTTTTCTACATCATGAAAAGAAAGTATTCTTTGTTGAAATAAAAGAAATTACTTTTTCTACAACATGAAAATAAAGTACTCATTCTAGGAAAAAGAAAATACGTATTCTATATCATGAAAAAAAAGTACTTATTTTATTGAAATGAACGAAAATACTTTTTCTACATCATAAAAAGAAAATTTTCATTTGGTCAAAATGAAAAAGAAAATATTCTATCTACAACGTTAAAAGAAAATACTTTTTCTATATCATAAAAAGAAAGTACTCTTTTTGTTGAAACAAAAGAAAATATTTTTTCTACAACATGAAAAGAAAGTACTCATTTTATGAAAAAGAAAATATATTTTCTACATCATGAAAAAAAGTACTTATTTTATTGAAATGAAAGAACTTTCTACGTCATAAAAAGAAAGTATTCATTTTGTTGAAATAAAAAAAAAATACTATATCTACGACATTAAAAAAAAGTACTCTAAATAATATTTCTATTTAGGGTGAATTGGGGGTTGGAGGTTGGGGATAGGGTCGAGTTGGGGTGGTGGGAGGTGGGTTGGGGTGGGGGGAAGGTCTAGTTTTACTACTTTTTTATTATTATGATCTTTGTTAGTATTATAAGATGAAGAACTATCAAATAAAATTTTAAATCCAAATTGAGGAAAGAAATCATTTGGTATGAATTAATATCTATTCCAAAACATAAGTTAATTTTTATATATGCTTACCTTAAAGGTTGAGAATATTGTAAAGATTTGGCTCAATTTGGACGGGTTGGGTTACAACCCACTGTTTAGTTTATCTTGACTCAACTCATCTTAACTCAAATAAATTTTGGACGAAGTTAGGCAATGACCCATTTAATGAAGTAACCCATCTTGACCAGCCCAAATACAGCCCATTTGACACCAAAAGAATTCAGTNCCCAAATACAGTTCATTTGCCACCAAAAGAATTCAGAGAAGGGATTTTGTGAACAATAATTCTGAACGAGATGAAAAGAAAAAATAGTGAAAGAAAAGAGAGAAAAGGAGTGAAAGAAAAGAACAAAAGAGCGAAAAAGGTAAAAATTAAATGGTACCTAACGTAACACAATTATAGAGAGAGTGTAAAGAAGTTTCCACCAATGCAACTGGTATATACGTTGTAGGGGGTATTAATTCATTTGTAGTTGTTAACCCCTCTTTTTACTCATGGCAGTGACCAGCTAAAGGTATAATATTAACTCTCACACCGGATATTTATACTAAACAAATTTAATAAATTATGATTATTTTAAATTAAATATATATATTACTTAATCATGATTAAATGATAATTGTGTATATTCAAACATATATTATAAACATCCAATCCTGTGCGAGTAACTTTTCTTAGGGGCGGTTTGGTTTCATATATAAGGCAAGATATTGCTTGCATAAAATCCAGCATTAGTTATCCGTGAGATAAGCAAGCGGACAGCTTCGGTAAATACATAGTGGAACTAAATATTGGAGAGCAATAGATCAGCTAACAAGAAAATAAAATAAAAGATTTTTATTTATTTATGATACATTATAAACTTATTTACCTCTTTAAAAAGGTTATCACTTAATTATATTTTCATATATATAATTACTAATTGTATACAAAGTAATGTATTAGGCTTCACTATTTCCATTTTCTCTCCCTCTTCTTCCTTCCCCATTGCATCAGAACGATAAATGAATTGTTGTTCGTCTGAGAAGTTGCGAGCATTTTGGAGCTTTGAAGCTCGAATAACTGGGTTTATTTGAAGTCGAAATAATGGAACAAATTGTAAAGAAAAAAAAATGCAAGTATTGTATTAAGTTACAGAAACAGTGAAATAAGATTGTTCTGTGACATTTTTTTGTTGAAGTATTATAAGATATTAACAAATATGCGTATTTTTCTTAGGTGATGCTAGTTAGCTTTTGGTGAATGGAACGCTTTCCCCGGCAAATGTTGTGGTTGGTAAGATAGGATCCCCACCTTTAAATAAAAGTATTTTGTTTTCACTCTATAGGGAGCGCTAGCTTCCTCTTTTAATAGGCTATACACAAATTTAAATTAGTTTGTACCTAATGTGGATACTAGTGGGAGTAGCAAAACAAGAGTGTCGGGTCGAAAATGAATTATATGAAAATCAATAAAATATCTGATCTGCTCATATTTGACGCGGATAAAAAATAAGTTGAACAACAATGAATAATATGGGTATCCATATTACAACAGCAACAACAACAAACTCGGTGTAATTTTACAGGTGAAATCTGGAAAGTCTAGTGTGTATGCAGCCTTACTCCTACCTATTGTTTTCGGGTATTCATATTATCCATAAAAAATAAATAGGAAATTTCACCTCCTATAGCAAAGGTATACACCCTATTAATTATAAACCAAAATTATTTTAAAATATTATTTTCTATAGCTACATTTTATATTTTATAGCAAAATAAGTATTTTATGGTATATACTACTATTGAGGCATGAAATATGCTATTTATGTTTTTCATCTCTCTTAGACAGCTGGACATACCTATTTTAAGGGATTGTCGTTATTGTATTCATGAATACATGGCGCGAATACATGTGAATACATGCGCGTACAATTGTATTCATGAATACATCAGTGCGAATACATGTGAATACATGCGCGTACAGCTGGACTGCCCTGATTTTAGGCATTTTTTGCTGTTGTATTCATGAATATATGGCGCAAATACATGTGAATACATGCGCGTACAACTAGACTGTCATGATTTTAGGCGCTTTTTACTGATGTATTCATGAATACAGCAGCGCGAATACATGTGAATACATGCACGTACAACTAGGCTGCCCTGATTTTAGGCACTTTTTTACTGTTGTATTCATGAATGCATGGCGTGAATACATGTGAATACATGCACGTACAACTGGACTGCCATGATTTTAGGCGTTTTTTGCTGATATATTCATGAATACACGGCGCGAATACATGTGAATACATGCGCGTACAGTTGGACTGTCTTGATTTTAGGCTCTTTTTACCGCTGTATTCATGAATACAACAGGGCGAATAGATGCACGTACAGCTGGACTGCCCTAATTTTAGGCACTTTTTACTATTGTGTTCATGAATACATGTCGCGAATACATGCGCATGCATGCGCATACAGCTGGACTGTCCTGATTTTAGGTGTTTTTTGTTGCTTTATTCATGAATACAACAACACGAATACATGTGAATACACTACCATAACAACTGAATAGTAATTATATGAAATAATTATGTATATAATAGCTATAAAAAGTTAATAGCACTAAACAATACAATAGTGATTTCTGAAAAATTTCTCGAATGATGCGACCTTGTTTGGCTTCATTTTGATACTTCCTTGCCATCTCCAGCTTAAGTCAATTCCATGCTTAAGTCAGCATGTATTATGTTACTCAAAAATCTATAGTTACTCAAAGATAGTGTCTCACCTCATTCAATATTATTTCAAGACGGAAAGAAATAGATTTTGTGGTTTAAAATGGGCGATAGATATTTCATGGCTATAAACTATTTTATTAAGGATAAAATGAGTATTTTAAAGTTAAATTGTTGCTACTAATTATAAAAAAAATATTATTATTTTAGGACTGACTAAAAAGAAAAGAGTGTCACGTAGATCGGGATGAAAAGAGTATCACTTTTGCAACTGAACTTTAAACAAAATAAAACAATAGTTGATTTTCACTGAGTTCTCAGAGCAAAACTCAAGAACAAATTATATACAAGTCGGAAGGAATGGCATTCGCTCGTCCTCCTTAATGCTACCTGAGTTTAATTGGTTGAGGATTTTATCCATTTTTACCCACGATTAAACTATTTTTAAAGCAGATAATATGAATAATATCTATAAACTCAATTCTAAAAGATTGATTATCTAACTTAATTTTTAGTATATTTTATCCATAGTGAGGTGCTTAGCTGAAGAAGGTGGAAGTCCAATGTTTAATAAAAGGGGAAGGGGAAGAGGTGAATGTGATAACCAAACAACTCAAGGGGTGTAAAGTGTATAGATAGAAAATAAGAGGACAGGTAGTTCTGATTTTGTGTGACCTTTTCAAAAACCCGACACCAAAACCTAGGTAGACTTTCCGGTATAGCCCAATCAGTCCCGATTTTTCATTCTCTCAGAACTCCTTGGAATATTTCTCTAATTCGATACTTATCCCCAATTTTTATCTGTAGTCAACTCAACAGCTCCAACTGAGGCAGAGAAAGAGATAGAAAAATGGCGATACTGTATGCGGTTGTGGCGAGAGGCACAACGGTGCTGGCGGAGTTCAGTGCGGTGACAGGTAACACAGGGGCGGTGGCGCGAAGAATATTGGAGAAGCTTCCAGGTGAAACGGAATCGAGGCTTTGTTTCTCTCAGGATCGATACATCTTCCACATACTCCGATCTGACGGATTCAGCTTCCTTTGTATGGCCAACGACACCTTCGGAAGTCAGTATAAAATTCCCTCTCTTTTCTAAATTTTTCGTAAAGCTTCCGTTTTGATCAATTTACTACTTCAATTGTAAATTTAATCTGAATTATAGAGCTAAGAACACAATAAAACTTGTTCTCTCGTTCGGTCTTTTACCTTTAAACATCAGCTCGCAAGATTAACGTAATGGAGATAGGCACCCAAGGGTGTGACCTGATGTCAATAAAGTGAGAGGAGAACCATGAGGTCTTGGGATCAAATCCTAGCTGAGACAAAAAATACTAGGTGATTTCTTTCCATCCGAGCCTTATTGGCAGAGATGTCGTTACCTGTGCAGTGGGAGGTAGGAGGTACCCATTGGAATAGTAGGTACGCGGAAACTGGCCTTGATACGGCCATCATAAAAAGAAAAATAACCAAATGGAAATAG
>AWOL01S0088101.1:0-41275 GCA_000715115.1 Nicotiana otophora | reverse complement strand
AAAGTACCAAATGTATCAAATAAAATCCACCCCCCCCCGAATAAAAGTAAGCATTGTCCCCAATGCTTAGCAAAATAAGAGTAAAAGACGAGGTTAAAGAAAACTCCCTAAGGATCCTTGGACATCTCAGTGTCCCCAGCAATGTCATCTCCTTTAGGGTCAGCCAACTGAATCTCATCATCATCAAATTTAGGCGTGGTTGGGTTTTCGAACATCGCACGCACTACCTCAGTAGTGTCGGCAGCAAGGTCTAGCTCGTCAGACTGGCCAGCTGGTGCTACCGGTGCAAATGGTGCTGAAGGATCTGGGGCAGACTAGTACAGTTCAAGCAGCATATCAAAGGAAGATCTCCAGTTGTAGCAAGTCTAGTCACCTCCCGCCGGAGCTTGTCTACTGATTTCTTGCTTACCTGGGACTTCCTCATCTTCTTTACTTCCTTTCATAGCTCCTCAATAATTGACCTGTGTTGTACAAAGGTATTCATGATTGTCTTTTGGTTCTCCAAAATCTTCTTCAGTGTCTCATCAATGTCAGAAGGAGCCTGTGGTGCCTGAGAAGTGGACTGCACTGCAACAGTACTAGACAAGTTAGACAACTTAGAAGTAGTTGTCTGCATCCAGTTCTTGAGACTCGCCAATGTCTGGGAGACTCACAGAGCAGATGGGGGAACTGTGGACATGTGCACTGGATTTAAAGAAACTCTAGGGGCTGTGGTAGAAGCTGAAGATGATGGTGGAGGCATAGCAGTAACACTGGTAAAAGGCTCAGAAGAGGTGAATGGAAGATTAGCTGCCTTAGAAGCTACCATTGCTGGCTCATCAGACAGGCCTATGGTGCTAGAAGGCTAGACTTTCTTCTTTGGGTTGCTTGCACCCATCAGAGAATACCAGTCATAAGTCTTCTTCGGCTTCACCTTGGTGTCAAAATCTATCGGCTCTACCTTTGCATCAGTAAGGTACTATGTGATAGTGTTGGGATAAGGGTAGGTCGAGCTATCCTGTCGTGCAATCACTGAAATGTTGGTCGACATCATAACACTTACATTGATTGGGTACCCGGCCATAATGGAAGCCACAAAAACTACCCGAGGAATAGGAAAGTGAGTCTCGTTCTAGCATGGATCCAACCTGCTACAAACAAAGGTCTGCCACCATTTTGCTTCAAAGCTCAAAGTACTCCGCTAAACGGTAACCCCAGCGGTAATCCATGGTGGTAATGGCCCTGGTGGTGCTAGAATCTCAGCCAACCAAGGTCGGACTTCCTCCTTCAGTGCGCACTTCTCCAGATACTCCTTCGGCTCAACATCCTCGAAGCCCGAGTATGCATTTAGCGTATGTTGATCAAACCTCACCTTGAGGTTGCGTACTTTGGTCACCTTCGTCCCTTTCTTGATATGAGCAACATTGGCATAAAATTCTCTAATAAGGTATTCTTTGGCATCCTCCACTCTCTCGGTGAACCAAATCCAACTCTTACGTTCTCTGAACTGCCTCAAAATTGTCGAGTTGTATTTTTCCAAATCCTTCAATAGTAATTATTGCTCAAGAGTTAGCGACCTCTCTAGCCACCACATACGAAAACTGGTGAAGGTAGCCAAGCTGACAAAACGATACTCCCAAACCTCTTTCTTCTTTGATCTCTCAAGCCATGTAGCTGTAGAATCTCTCTCCCTGCCATCATCAGGGATGCCATGTATAACCTGTGCCTCAGGGACTGGTGTAGTTGATGGCTCAGAAGCCTGACTAGCACTCTCCGACTCCTTGGAGGTGCTGTGAGATGAAGACGGCTCGTCCCTGAGTTGGTATCTCCCATGTGGCATCGACTGAGTGGTCGTCTGCTCCTCATGCACAGAGGCTGAGTTGCCTTCTGACACCTCCATAGACAGGACATAGGAGCTAGACTCAGAGAGGTTTGCACCTCTCCCACTGCCAGTTGTTATTTTCTTTCTGATTGTCTTGGGCTAGCCAAGGGGAAAGGCACTTTTACCTCGTCCCCGAGAAGATTCACCTCTCCCCTTTGAAGTGTCGCCTCAGCCTCTTGATCGAACCATTGTTTGTATCAAGCAGAGGAGATTGTTATTTGCAAATCATTATTCAAATACATAGGATTCATGTATATAGGGGAGAAACAATTGGATACATTGGATTTATGAAGTTGATTCATGCCTGCAGGATAAGGGATCTACGGTCCACACGATTTAACCTGCGGCCATAGATGGGAACTCGCGGTCTGCACATTTCTGTTGTGCGGCCACAGAAGGGAAGTGTGGTCCGCACATTTGAGATCACAGCCGCACTTTTGAGTCCCAAAATTATGGACTCTCTGATGACAGATAAATGGCCAATCTGCGGTGCGCACAATTTGACTTGCGGACGCACTTGGGAGTCTCAAAAGTGAAGACTCTCTGATGACAGAGAAGGTCCTAATCTGCCACTGCAATAGGAAATATGCGGTCCGTATAATTTGACCTGCGGCCGCAGATTCCTGCCTCACTTGAGCTTAAAAAAAAAAGAATCTGCGGACCGCACAATTCAAGTGCGGTCGCAGAATTCAAACAATTACGAGCAGGCAACTTTTTATTCTAAGATTTTTCAATTTCTTGCCCAAATAGGCATGTGAACATTTTAAAAACATGAAATTTCACTCACCCAATCCCAGTAGACCATGTATCAACTTTAGCTAGTTCAGATCTACCCCACATGGACACACAATGGAACTCTAATAACAGATGACCTAAAAAGAACTAAAAAATCTACAAATTAAACTAACATAAAAATTAACATGAAATTGAAGCATACCAGATAGAGTGAGTGCACAAAGAGATTAATATGGGTGGTTGTATGTGTGGACAGTTGAAATATTCAAGAAAATTAACAGAGTAATAGTGTTTTGTTCAAAGTGGGAAAAGGGTAAAATGAGGTCTATTGTTCTATTTATACCAACAATTTTGAGAAGAGAGAAGAGACGAGTGCGGCCGCACATTTTCATGTGCGGTCCGCACCCTAATATTTTTCAGTTGCGGCCGCAGATTTCACGTGCGGTCGCAGATCGACCTCCGCACTGAGAAGCTTAAACTTTAGAGAGTTGGTATTTTTGATATTTCAAATGTGCGGTCCACAAGAGAAATGTGTGACCGCAATGCTCATCTTCTATGGCACATAAAAATGTGCGGTCCGCACTCTGTTGAACATTTAGTCATATTTTCGTCCACTATTTTTATAAGTGACACTCAACCCTGTAGCACAGTTTAAATCAAGTTAGAACACAAATAACACCTAACTATAAAAATACAAAGTCTACAAAAAGAAAAAGGAAAAGAACGCAGATTGCCTCCCAAGAAGCACCTGATTTAACGTCGCGGTACGACGCAGAAAATTCTCAAATGAGGTGAAGGACTGCCACCACATGGCTATGTCCAATATTTCCCAAGTAGTGCTTCACCCGGTGACCATTGACTCGAAATACTTCATTATTTTTGTTCTTCAAGCCTAATACACCAAAAGGTGTCACAACCGCAATTTCAAAAGGACCACTCCACTTGGATTTTAGCTTCGCGGGAAACATCTCCAACCTTGAGTTAAACAACAATAAAAGATTGCCCACCATGAACTCTTTGTTCCAAATGCATTTGTCATGAAGATATATCATCTTGTCTTTGTACAAGGACGAACTCGCATAAGCATGGTACCAAAACTCATCTAATTCATTTAAATGTGCAACCCTTAAATTAACGGCTACATCCAAATCAAGA
This sequence comes from Nicotiana otophora, assembly GCA_000715115.1. Classification (NCBI taxonomy): domain Eukaryota; kingdom Viridiplantae; phylum Streptophyta; class Magnoliopsida; order Solanales; family Solanaceae; genus Nicotiana; species Nicotiana otophora. Next base: position 37,524 of record AWOL01S0088101.1, on the reverse strand, counting down.
TTCAACTTCTGTAGAGCCCACATTGACTTGTGCTCTAGCTCCTCCGAAAGATGACAAGCTTTTCTAAACACCAACCGGTATGGCAACATTCCTATAGGTGTTTTGTAAGCTGTCCGATAAGCCCACAATGTATCATCAAGCTTCTTGGACCAATCCGTCCGATTAGCAATCACTATTTTGGAAAAGATACTCTTTATCTCCCGGTTAGAGACTTCCACTTGCCCACTAGCTTGATGGTGATAGGGAGTCGTAACTTTGTGAGTAACACCATACTTGCTAAGTAAAGTGTCGAAAGATTTGTTGCAAAAATGTGACCCCTCATTGCTTATAACTGCACGTGGAGTACCAAACCTTGTGAAAATATTATTCTTCAAGAAAGCCACCACACTTCTCGCCTCATTGTTGGGTAAAGCAACGGCCTCGGCCCATTTGGACATATAATCCACCGCGACCAAGTTGTAGGTGTTTCCATAAGATCTCACAAAAGGGCCCATGAAATTAATATCCCACACATCAAAAATATCAATCTCTAAAATGGTTGTAAGAGGTATTTCGTTTTTCTTTGAGATTCCACCGGTCCGTTTACATTCATTACATCTTCTCACTAACTCACTTGAATCCTTGTAAAGAGTGGGCCAATAGAAATCACAACTAAGTACTTTGGTTGCCGTTCTTGCTCCACCATGATGACCATCATATGGTGAAGAATGACAAGCCCCAAGAATTTAACCTTGCTCTTCTTCCGTTACACATCTTCTAATCACCCCATCCGTACAAATCTGGAAACGTTATGGTTCATCCCTATAATAATCTTGACAATCTCATTTGAGCTTCTTCCTTTGGTTTGAAGAGAACTCATCCGGAATGATTCTGTACACAATACAATTTGCTAAATCCGCGAACCATGGCACCTTTTTCATTGAAATTGCTAAGAGTTGCTCATCGGGGAAAGAGTCATTGATCTCAAGGCCATTATGCGGCCTCCCCTCCTCCTCCAAACGAGACAAGTGGTCCGCCACTTGGTTTTCAGTGCCTTTTCTATCTTGGATGTCAATATAAAATTCTTGTAACAAGAGTACCCATCTCATCAACCGAGCTTTAGAGTCCTTTTGTATCATAAGATAACAAAACGCCGCATGCTCCGTGTGGATAATAACTTTTGCACCCATCAAGTACATGCGAAACTTCTCAATTGCAAATACAATAGCAATGAGCTCTTTATCTGTAACCGTATAGTTGACTTGGGCACTATTCATGGTCTTACTAGAATAGTAGACCGGATAAACAATCTTGTTAATGCGTTGCTCCAAAACAGCCACAATCGCGATGTCACTGATATAACACATGAGTTCAAAAGGCACACTCTAATTTTGAGCGGTGATGATAGGAGTAGTTGTAAACTTGAGCTTCAACAATTAAAAGGCTCTCATGAAATCATCATTGAAACTAAACTTAGCATCCTTCTCAAGAAGCTTGCACAACGGGTTCACCACCTTAGAGAAGTCTTTGATGAAGCGCCGTTAATAACCCGCATGGCCTAAGAAACTCTGCACACCCTTCACCGAAGTAGGGGTGGAAGCTTAGAAATCACCTCAATCTTTGCCTTGGCACCTTCAATTCCTTTCCTTGAGATTTTGTGGCCAAGGACAATACCATCCATGACCATGAAATGGCATTTCTCCCATTTGAGCACCAAATTTGTCTCTTCACATCTAGCTAACACTTTGTCACAATTTTCAAGACAATCATCAAAAGAATCTCTAACCACCGAGAAGTAATCTATGAAAACTTCAAGGTAGTCCTCCACCATGTCCGTGAAAATAGCAATCATACACCTTTGAAAAGTCGCCGGTGCATTGCACAAACCAAATGGCATCCGCTTGAAAGTAAAAGTACCATAGGGACATGTAAAAGTTTCTCTTGATCTTCCAGAGTAATGAGAATTTGGTTGTAGCCCGAGTACCCATCAAGAAAGCAATAGACAGCACAACCGGCTAATCTATCGAGCATTTGATCTAAGAAAGGAAGTGGAAAGTGATCCTTCCTTGTGACTTTGTTGTGCTTGCGATAGTCCATACACACCCTCCAACCGCTCACCGTTATAGTAGGAATAAACTCATTCTTGTCATAGGTGACCACCGTCATGCCCCCTTCTTTGGGACACATTGAAACGGAGAAGTCCATGAACTATCAAAGATGGGGTAGATAACCCCGACATCCAACCACTTGATAATCTCCTTCTTGATAACTTCTTGCATAGCCTCATTGATTCTCCTTTGATGTTCAATAGATGGTTTGGCTCCATCCTCTAACTTGATCTTATGTATGCGAAAGGAGGGGCTTATCCCCCGAATATCCGGCAAGATCCACCCAATAGCCTTCTTCCTCTTTTGTAGCACCGCCAATGTGGAATCTACCTATACGTTAGTCAAACAAGAGGAAAGAATAACCAGTAAAGTAGAACAAGGACCAAAAAATTCATACCAAAGATGTGGAGGCAATGACTTCAACTCCAAAGTAGGAAGCTCTTCAATAGAAGGCTTTGTGGGAGGAGTTGTCCTATTTTCAAGATCCAAGGATAATTTTCGGGGTGCATAGTTGTACGACCCCATTCCTTGCAAAGAGTTTACACATTTCATGAAGCCATCCATCTCGTCATCATCAAAGTTGAGAAAGATAGCCTCAACCATATCACCAACATTGATTGTAGCACTTGTTTCATCAACAATAACATCGGCCACCAAGTCCACAAAAGAACACACCTCATTGCCATTTGGTTGCCGCATGGACTTACACACATGGAATACCACTTTTTCATCACCAACACGAAAAGTGAGTTCTCCGGCTTTAACATCACAAAGAGCCTTACCCGTAGCAAGGAAAGGTCTCCCAAGAATAATAGGTACTTCATAATCAACCTCACAATCTAGAATGACAAAATCCACCGGGAGAATAAATTTATCAACACGAACCAAAACATCTTCAATCACAGCCAAGGGCCTCTTCATAGTACGATCAGCCATTTGCAATCTCATAGAGGTGGGTCTTGGTTGCCCAATTCCCAATGTCTTGAAAACCAAATAGGGCATCAAATTAATACTTACCCCAAGATCACAAAGAGCTTTAGCAAACTCAGCACTTCCAATTGTACAAGGAATCGTGAAAGCACCAGGATCCTCCAACTTAGGATCCATTGAATGCACAATTGCACTCACTTGATGAGTGACTTTAATGGTTTCAAAATTCATTGACCGCTTCTTTGTCACAAGATCCTTCATAAATTTTACATAACCGAGCATTTGTTCCAAAGCTTCAACTAATGGAATGTTGATTGAAATACTCTTCATTGTTTGAATAAACTTCTTGAATTGATTCTTACCATTTTGCTTGGCAAGTCTTTGAGGGTATAGAGGTGGAGGCTTAGGCAATGGTGCCTTAGCCTTTTGCACTACCATTTCCGGTATGTCAATAATGTGTTCCCTAGATGGGCTCACCTCCTCTTAAGTCTCTTCCATACTATCATCAATATCAATCCGAACTTTATCATTAGGTTGCACCACATTATTCGGGATCTCTTCTTCTTGCATCACTTGATCATCATCAACAAGTTGTCTTCCACTTGAGGTGGGTGCATTCTCGCCTCTTCCACTTCTTGTGATAACCATCATGGCATGCCCTGTGTTGTTACCACCTTTTGGGTTTACCACCGTGTCACTTGGTAGTGTCCCCTTAGGACGAGAATTTAAAGCTTGAGAGATTTGCCCCATTTGAACCTCGAGGTTGTGGTTGATGTGTTGTGTGAGGCACGTTGGGCATCTGAATCGGCATTCTTTTCCATCATTTGATTGAATGCACTTTCAATACGTCCCATTTCATTGCTTGAAGAACTCGAACCATGATAAGGATAAGGAGGTGGGTTGCTTGGTTGTTTGTACATTAGGGGCTTTTGAAAGCCCGACCCCCGGTTGCCTTGATTGTTGCTACATCCGCCTTGATTATTACCTCCCCAATTTCCTTGGTTGTTTCCACTCCAATTTCCTTGATTATTGTTGTTATGACAATTCCCTTGATTGTTGCCTCCACTTCAATTTCCTTGATTGTTAGAATTCCAATTGCCTTGATTGTTTTATAGTCGCCATTATTGTTGGCTTGGGCCTTGGAAGTTATTTGTTTGCCATTGAAAATTATCAACTATTGCACTGCGTCTTCTTGTTCATTATAGGAATCATCTTGCTCAAAACCACCATTTTCTCGCACATAGTTCTCCACTCGATTTTGCAGTTTTGGACCCTTGGTCCTCCTCTTGTTCACCATCATGTTCACTCCTTCCATAGCATTGACTTGCTTAGGAGTTTGCACTTGATTTAGTTGGGCCTTTGATAGTTGAGTCATGGTAGTTGTGAATTAGGTAATGGCTTTCCCATGATCTTACAATTATTTGTGAAGGTGGATCATATTCGAGTCACCTTGTGTAACATTGGCCCGAGATTGCCAAGCCGACGACGTGTCTGCCATCTCATCCAAAATCTCACATGCCTCTACATAAGGCGTAATCATAAAGTTCCCACCGGCTAGTTGATTCACTACATATTGGTTGGTTTTGTTAATCCCATGATAGAAGGTTTGTTGATTCATGTTTGTCGTCATATCGTTGTTGGGATATTATTTGACCGTAGTTCTATAGCGCTCCCATATCTCGTGTAGTGGTTCATTTGGCTCTTTCTTGAATGCCAAAATCTCATCTTGAAGTGTAGCCATGTGCCCGAGAGCGAAAAACTTAGCAATGAACTTTTCCGCCAACTTATCCCAACTGTGAATTGAATGGTTCGGCAATCGTTCCAATCAATCTAAAGCTTTTCCCTATAGAAAGAAAGGAAAAAAGGCTTAGCCTCAATGCATCCTCGGAGACATTCATTTGATTTCTCCCCCAACAAGTAAACATAAACCCCTTCAAATATTTATAAGCATTTAGTGTTGGAGCACCAGTGAAGAAAGCCCGTTGCTCAAGCAAAGTGAGCATCACATTGGTGATTTTGAAGTTTCCCGTCCTAATGGGGGGGGGCTATTTCACTAGCATAACCTTCCTTGGGCAATATCCGGTGTGGAGCCGCTCGTGGTGGAGGGGGAGCGGCACGGGCACATTGTCATGAGGTACCCGGCCTCTCCGATTGGCTTATGGCTCATGAGGAACCTCCTCTACTTGATCCTCATCTGCATCCAATTGCCCCAAAGGCAAATTTCCGAGCTCATTGTTCACCATGGTTGTACCTAAGATTTCTCACACAACTTAGTAACATAGAAGGAAAAGAAGATATTCCAAAAATAAACCCAAATATATAGTTAAAACTATTTTAACTCCCAGGCAACAGCGCCAAAAATTGATCCCCGACAATGGTGCTAAACATTGATCCATGTCCAATCCACACTCAATAGTTAGTAGAAACAGTCGTTGGAAGAATAGTATCCAACAAGAGTCGGGGTCGATTTTCACAGGGAGTTACTATAGGTGATTGGAGTTTACACTTGACAAAAGCGAATGGAATAACTAAATTGCACTTCCAAACAATAAATTTACTCTAGCAATTATAAGATAAGAAGAGAAACTAAAAGCAAATGATTGTTTTTGGTATTTTTCCAAATAGTTAAAAAGCCTAGGGATGTGACCATAACCTAGGTGTTCGCCTAATGGGTTAAATACGTTAACACTTGTTTTATTGATTGGGGTGTATTATAGCCCTCAACTCTATGTTACTCACTCAATACCTCTCGGTCATAGAGTGATTTTGCCCAATTTGGCTTTCTTAAGCCCAAATGGGTATCAAACTAAATAGTTGATATGAGCTCAAGTCGGTTTCTCACTATCTCTAGTTTAAACCCTTTAATTAGGCTAATCAAACCCTCAATTAGCCCAATTCCTTGTTAGCCAAGTTATCCTAGACTAGGTCCCTCTTTCTCAAGTAGAGACCAAGTCAAAAAGGCATGAATCAATGTTTGCGTAAATCAAAATGGGTATCAAACTAAATAGTTGATATGAGCTCAAGTCGGTTTCTCACTATCTCTAGTTTAAACCCTTTAATTAGGCTAATCAAACCCTCAATTAGCCCAATTCCTTGTTAGCCAAGTTATCCTAGACTAGGTCCCTCTTTCTCAAGTAGAGACCAAGTCAAAAAGGCATGAATCAATGTTTGCAACCATTAATTCTAAAATTGAAGCATAAACTAAGCTAAATAATCAACACCTAATCATAAAAAGAATTAAAATTAAATACCCATAAAGTTTAAACACTAGGGTTGGGTAACAAACCTAGTAAGAATCTAGCTATTCACAGTGAGAAATGAAGAAAACAAAGAAGAAATGCTAATTAAATTCATAATCTAAGATGAAAACGATAAAATATGATGTTTGAATCCTAACATAGTCCAAAACTTCCTAAACTGGCAAAATATAACGGCTACAGCAGCTCAAATTTTGAAACTTAACCTAAAATGTGAATCCTATCTATTTATAGTGGCCCAAAATTTGCTGACAAAAATGCCCCTCGGGAGGTTCTGCGGCCGCACAATTCCATGTGCGGTCCGCATATTTATTCAGCTAGCAGGGTCTTGGATTCTGTAGCAGTACAATTCTGGTCTGCGGATGCAAAGCATCTTTTGTTGCTGCACATTTCTTGTGCGGTCCGCACTTCAGGCAAGGCTGAGGTCTTGGTCATTTGCACACTCTCCGAACTTTGAATCATTTGTTAGTGCAAACCTTGTTCTGCATCCGCACAATTCATATGCGATCCGCACATTAGCTAGAACTCTTTTGGGCTCTTTCACTTGTCCTGTGGCTGCAGATGGAATTCTACGGTTCACACATTCTTCTGCGGACTGCACTTCATATGTTATGCGCCCCTCTTGCCTTGTGATTCGGAACACTCCTTTTTGAGTCGGATTTCATCATTCCTGCAATTTGCACACTTTCCTTAGTTTCGAAAACATAAATCAATACTTTCGGACTAAAACAAAAGGAAAAAGGTGCTAATAAGTAGTCAAAATCTCCACTTATCAGCATACCGCGTTCAAGTCCAAGTTAGAGGCAGCTTCGACCGATTCCTCCGAGGTCGAGGAGATGCTGGCCCAATTCAAAAATGACATGGAAATAGCCGAGACCCGCTTAATAACATAGGCTGAGAACGTAAAGTGGATATCCCGGAGGGAGACCCATGAGTAGAATTCACACTTGGGGCTTTGATCTATCGGCCGAGATTGAAGAGGCCAAGAGGCTCGAGGCGGAGGCTAAAGAGCAATGTGAGCCCAAGGGTTTCGGTACTGAATCGGGCTCTGGTGAAGAATAGGCGGAGATACCTTAGCTTATTTTTCGTTTTCTTTTGTATATTTCTTTTTGTTCATTTTGAGGCTATTTTTATCGTGCCTTTGTAAATATTTTTGGAATATATAATATTTTCCCTTCGGCTATACTGTGTCTTTTACTTTTCAGGATCTATTTGCAACTTTTCATTTGAAGATTTCCATTAATGCCTTAGCATAAAATTGGACATAATCTAGAGTACTCGTTCCCCCGAAGCCCGAATGAGGCCTGGTTTCGATAATAACTCTGAGTTGCTTATGCTTAAAACTATTCGATAAAAATGAAGGCTTTTTAAGATACTTGAATGTTTTAATTGTACACGATGGTGTTTTGCCAAGGGCAACCTTTTAATAGGTTTTAATCATATGCAAGGACCTTACTTTCTGAATAAAACTTGGACGTCTCCGAGCCATTTTGAGTTGAGCATAGCCTTTCATGTTTGGGCCCTACCTAATAGGCTCGGTGCCTCTGGGATTCGATCGACCGAGCTGTCCGATATTTTTATCGAACAACAGTCGCCGACTCAGGGAAGCCCGTGGGCTCTAGGATTTAGGATTCGTTATTTGTTTTAAGTAACTTAACAAATATATCGATGGCTTAAATGCGACGTGACAAAATATAGAGGGCACATTTCTTTCATTACTTTGCATGTATAGTACATAATCGGAAGCGTATAAGCTTTTTACCATGGCAAGAATGAGCTACATGGGTACGGCTTGTTTGACCCTTATAACGAATTTTAATAATCGAGCCTTGGGTTTTAATATCAAATAATAACACCTTCTAAGGATCCTAAATTACGGAGTAATGGCCCTCCGCCCCTAGTATTTGAGACTAAACTTGTGATGACTCGAATACTGTTGGTCCAGTACGGGTGGTCAGCAATTCCGGCCTTAGGCCAGCCTTCGAAACTAAGGTAGCACGTATTATTTTTGAATCGTTAAAAACATTTTTGTAAAACCTACTTCGGGAAAAACTGGTCCAAGGGAAAAGGATACAACACGTACTTTCTGACCTAATTGTCAAATTTACCTTCGGTCGGGTACCTCCATAAGTTAGTCCAAAGTATAAAAATATTCAAAGGGAGTTTTGTTCGTACCATGGAAGCAGTACCGCTTTAAGTGTGCCACGTTCCAGTTGTTCGGTAGTTGCACACCGTTCCCCGATTCCAGCTTATATGAACCTTTCCTAGTTATTCCGGCAACTCTATACGGACCTCCCTAATTCAGGCCTAATTTCCCGTCGTTTGGGTTCTTGGTGTACAGCGTTACTTTCCTTAATACCAAGTCCCCGACTTGCAAATGTCGAATGTTAGCTCTTCGGTTGTAGTATCTCTCCACTCACTGCTTTTGTGCAGCCAATCGGACCAGGGAGGCTTCTCGCCTTTCGTGCAATAAATCCAAACTCGTGGCCATGGCCTCGCCATTTAACATCTTAGTAGCATACTGGAACCTTATGCTTGGTTCCCCCACCTCGACCTGGATTAGAACTTTCGCGTCGTAGACTAAAAATAATAAGGTCGCACCGGTACTTTACTTCGAAGTCGTTTGGTATGCCCATAAGATTTCGGGCAAGATTTCTTTCCACTTTTCCTTCGAATCGGTCAATCTCTTCTTCAGGTTTTAGAGTATAGTTTTGTTCGTTGACTCCTCTTGTCCATTCCCACTAGGGTGGTAAGGTGTTGATAATATCTTTTTGACTTTGTGGTCTTTGAGAAACTTACTTACCTTGCTGCCGACAAACTGCTTTCTGTTGTCGCAAACGATCTTGGCCGGTATCTCTAATTGGCATATTATGTGATCCCATATGAAGTCGATGACCTCTTTTTCCTGAACCTTCTCGAACGCCTGAGCTTCGACCCACTTGGAGAAATAATCGGTCATGAGTAGTATGTATTAGGCTTTACCGGGCGCCCATGGCAGAGGACTAACAATGTCCATCCCCCATTTCATAAACGGCCACGGCGATAGGTCCGAGTGAAGTATTTCTCCTGGTTGATAAATCATTGGGGCGTGTCTTTGGCACTCATTGCATTTTCGAACGAAGTATTTCGCACCCTTATCCATCTCGCTCCAGTAGTAACCAACTCTGATCAATTTCCGAACCAGGGAATCTGCTCCCGAGTAGTTTCCTCAAGTGCCCTCGTGTACTTCTCTCACGGCGTAGTCAGTCTCTCGGACCCAAGCACCTATATAGTGGCCCAAAAAAGGATCTTCAAAAAACTTTCCCCTCGACCAAGCTGAACCTGTCAGCTTTGGCGCGTAGGGCTCTTGACTCCTTGGGGTTTGATGGCAATTTCCTTTCTTCAGGTAGTCTATGTATTTGTTTCTCCAGTCCCAAGTCAAGTTTGTCGAGTTCACCTCGGTGTGACCTTCTTTTACCACCGAGTTCATCAACTATACTACCGTCCCGGAGTCGAATTCATCGGAGTCGACCAACGAATCCAAGTTAGCCAATGCATCGGCCTCGTTATTTTGATCCCGAGATACGTGCTATAGATTCTATTCCTTGAATTGGTGTAAGGTCACCTACAACTTGTCCAAGTACCTCCGCATCCATTCCTCTTTTACTTCAAACGTCCCGTTGACTTGGTTAAAAATAAGGAGGGAGTCACATTTGGCCTTGATCACTTCGGCCCCCCAGCTCTTAGCCAGTTCTAGACCTACAATCATAGTCTCATACTAGGATTCGTTGTTAGTCAACTTTACAGTTCTAATAGACTGCCTAATTACGTTACCCATAGGTGGTTTTAATACGATGCCGATCCCGGAACACTTTATGTTGGAAGCATCGTCCGTGAATAGGATCCAGATCCCCGAGCTAATCCCTGAATGTATCGCTTGAGTTTTTATAAAGCTTGCTAACATTCCGGGGTTTAAGAGAAGTCGTTCTTTTTTTTCAATAGTGATAAATTGATGGCTCTTATCCGATGATCTCGAAACATACCGGTCAAACGCGGCTATCCGCATGGTTAGTCTTTGTACTGCTTTAATGTTGCCAACTACAGTGATGTCTTCTATAGCTTTTATTTTGTCTGGGTTGATCTCTATTCCCTAATTAGATACCATGAACCCAAGAAACTTGCCCGAGCTGACCCCGAAGGCAGACTTCTCTAGGTTTAGCTTCATGTTATACTTCCTCAATATGTCGAAGGTTTCCTGTAAATGTTTCAAATTGTTCTCTGCTCCCAGGGACTTAACCAACATATAGTCAATATAAACTTCCATTGATTTCCCTATTTGTTCTTCAAACATCCGGTTAACTAGGCATTGGTACGTGGTACCGACATTCGTTAGTCCAAACAGCATTACGTTATAACAGTAGGTGTCGAATTTAGTTATGAAAGAAGTCTTTTCTTGATCGCCCGGGTCCATCTGAATTTGGTTGTACCCGGAATAAGTGTCGAGAAAACTCAATATCTCGTGTCCGGCCGTCGCGTCGATCATTCGATCGATGTTAGGCAAAGGAAAAGAGTCCTTTGGACATGCCTTGTTTAGACCCTTATAATCTACACACATCCTAAGTTAGTTTCCTTTTTTAGGTACGACTACTACGTTAGCTAATCAATCCGGGTATTTAACTTCCCGGATGGAACCTGTTTTCAAAAGTTTAGATACCTCATCTTTGGTGAATGCGTGTTTAATCTCGGACTGTGACCTTCTCTTCTGTTTAATCGGATAGAACTTTGGATCTGAGCTCAATTTGTGAGTTGTTACCTCTGGTGGGATCCCTGTCATGTCTAGACGGGACCAGGCAAAACAATCGACATTAGCTTTAAGAAAATAAATAAGTTTTTTTATGAGCTCGGGGATTAGTCCCGTGCCCATGTATACCTTTCGATTCGGTAGGTGCTCAATCAGTATAACCTGTTCCAAATCCTCGATCGTCGACTTATTGGCATCGGTGTCATCGGGCGCTATAAAAGATCTGGGGACGTCGTAATCATCCTTACCATACGCTCTGTACTCCTCCTATGTTTTCAACCCAATTGATGCCTGGATCATTGATTGCTATTTGTTTTTCTTTTCTTCGATCACTTTCCTGCTTTTTGATGTCAAAACCGCGCGCACTGGGATTACTTCATCGATGACGAATATTTCCTTGGCGGCCGACTGTTCTTCATAGATATTTTTGACCCATCTCAGAGTGGAAAATGTTAGCGCCTAATGTAAGGTTGAAGGCACCGCTCTCATTATGTGAACCCATGGCCTTCCGAACAAGGCGTTGTACCTCATATCCCCCTCGATCACGTAGAACTGTGTTTCTTGGGTGGTCCCAACAGTGTTTACCGGTAAAGTTATCTAACCCTTCGTGGTCTCGCATGCCATGCTGAATCTGTTCAATATCCGGACCGCCGGGACGATTTGATCTAGCAATCCCAGTTGTTCTACGACTCTCGATTGGATGATAGATCAATCAACACACGTTTAACTCGAGATTTATTGATAAGTGCGGATATTACCAGTGCATCATTGTGAGGTTGGACGATACCCTCAGCGTCTTCGTCGCTGAATGAGATGGGGCCTTCCGGGACGTAATCCCGAGTGCATTTTCCCCTCTTGATAGAAACTTTGGTGCGTTTTATCATTGGCCCTTGGGGGACATCCACTCGCCCAATGATCATGTTGATCACGTGTTGGGGCTCCTTTTGTTCGGCCTGTTTGCTGCGTCCCTGTTTTGAAGTGGTTTTTGGCCCGTTCACTTAGGAATTCCCGAAGGTGCCCATTGTTGAACAATCGCGCTACTTCTTCCCTTAGCTGGCGACAATCTTCGGTCCTATGACCGTGAGTACCGTGGTATTTACACACCAAGCTATGATCTCTCCGGGCAGGATCAGACTGCAGTGGTCTAGGCCATTTGGTCTCTTTGATGCGTCCTATGGCCGACACTATACTTGAAGAGCCTACGTTGAAATTATACTCTCATAATCTCTGTGCTTCCCTACTCCCGAGAGATCTGTCAAAACTGCTTTTGCTCATCAAGCTCCGGCTGCTCGGTCCTTGATCATTTCTCTTATCGTTCCTTGTCGGGCGGCGCCCGGATCCGTTTCCCCTCTGATCTGCACCATACGGTTGGTATCGATCTCGGACTGGCCTTGGCTCCTGATTGAAGATTCTCTTAGACATGTCATTTGTTCTCTTGGGGTAGACAGACCCCGAAGGGGCCCTGAGTTGGTCATCCTCGACGTTGATCTCCGATTGATACCTGTTATGGACATCGGCCCAGGTGACCGCCAGGTACTCCACCAAGTTTTTCTTTAATTGCTGAGAAGCCACGAAACTTCGGGGGTTGAGGCCTTGAGTAAATGCCTGAACGACCCAATCATCCGCGACCGAGGGCAGATCCATTCGTTCCATATGAACCTCGATACGAACTCCCTAAGAATTTCATTATGCCTTTTCTTGACTTTGAAAATGTCTGACTTCCTCGTCTTGACCTAGATGGTGCCTGCATGGGCCTTTACGAAAGCATCTGTGAGCATAGCAAACGAGTCGGTTGAATTTGGAGGCAAGTTGTGATACCAGATCATTGCTCATTTGGACAAGGTTTTCCCAAAATGCTTTCAGCAATATCGACCCGATATTGTTGTCTTCCAGGTCATTCCCCTTGATTGCGCATGTATAAGAGGTTACATGCTCGTTTGGATATGTGGTCCATTATACTTGGGAATATCGGGCATTCAAAACCTCTTCGGGATCGGCTTCAGTTCCGCGCTCGAGGGGAAAGGCTTCTGAATGAACTTTTTGGAGTCTGGCCCCTTCAATATTGGGGGGTTCTCCCGGGATCTGATTGACCCTGGAGTTATAAGTTTCCACCTTCTTGTCGTTGACTTCTATCTTTTTTCTCGCCAGACTCCACCTGCTTTGTCAATGCTTCGAGCATCTTCATCACCGCAGACGTTTTCTCGGGCCTGAATTCATCCGGTTCCACGGCAAATTATTCGTCCCTTCAAATGTTTTCCCTGGTCCGCTCGGGCTCGACCCTATTAGGGGCGTGACTCTGGGTCTGCAACTGCGCTATTACCGATTGTTGAGCTTGCAACATTTCGAAAATCAACCGCAAGCTCACCTTATCACCTTCATCGTCAGGCGCTTCTCGAGCCGATAGTCGGGGTACCCCGTGAATGCTATTTTCGGGGTCAGTTGGCAGATTGATGTTGATGGCAACCTGTGAGTTAGCATCGATCGGGTCGGCGACTGGGACACCATTGGGATCAACAGGGGCCACATCATTGCTAGGTACCACGTTATTGTTCTCGCCATGGTGGCCTGACTCGGCTTCAACGTTCAAGTGAGCAGACTGAGAGTTTGACATCCTTAGGTGATCCTGAAATCAAAACTTCAAAGAGCAAGCGTAAAACAGGGTGTGTTATGGAGATTCGTATCAAATCACCACTATTATTCTTGGTCCCACGGTGGGCGCCAAACTGTTTACCCTTAAAAATGAGTAACAATTAAATTTGTACACAGTTTAAAGGATGCGTGATTTAATGAATACGAATGATCTAAGAATAGCAAGTAATTAAATAAAAGAGAGAATGAACTATCAAACCGATCGTAATGTAACGATCAAGCATGGTCTCAAGTTGAACACTGAAATTCGGCCTCGATCGAACCCTCGATATAAGCTCGGTTGCGATTAAATAAAAAAGTAACTGAAGAACCCTTTGAATAATAGCTAGAAAACAAAAATGAACTTTTATTGTTTTTATATGCGTACCGACAACATGTTAAAATGAAAAAAAATTGTTTTAATGATCATTCAGTTTCTTCTATTTGTGGATCCTTTTGAATAAACAGTCATGTCGTTTTTTAATTCTAATTAATCAAGTGTCTCGTGTAATCACCTAGGTTCTTTTTTTTCTTTCTGTTTTGATGATTGATAACAAAATATTTTATAGTTTTGACGAAAACAAATACTCCTGTTAGAGTTATACAAGTACACACCGAGAAGCAAACCAATGCCAAAATTAACTTTCTTCGAATATAATGATTGCAAATTTTTCCAACATTAAAAACACGGTTCTCCTCAATCCCCTTTATTCACTGTATTACATCTCCATGCAATTTATTTTAAGTACAGAAATTAATTGAAAAGTTATATCTAATTTTTTGTGACTGTGTTATAAATAGAATTGTATTTAAGGTGAATGTCTATATTTTAGAGAGATTTTAGGGATTTTACTTGGTAGCTAAGTCACTTTTTCCCTATAAATAGAGGGGTCCTATTCCATTGTAATTCATCTCAAAGCAATAAGAATTCTCACTCTTTTCTCTTCAATATTGTTCTTCTTCTTTATTGTTTCATTACACGTTATCAGCACGAGACTCTACCGTCTCACTATGTCTGATATTATGAAACGAAAGTTCATTACCCTTGAAATTTCGGGCAAGAACTATATGACATGGGTGTTGGATGCTAAAATCTATTTAGATGCAATGGGTCTTGGAGATGCCATTAAAGATAAAAATAAAGCATCTACCTTAGAATGTGCTAAGGTCTTGATTTTCTTGCGTCATCACCTTGATGAAGGGTTGAAATAGAATATCTCACAGTCAAAGATCCACTTGTTTTGTGGAATAGCTTAAAGAAAAGATATGACAACTTAAAGTTGGTCACACTTCCACAAGCACGATATGATTGGGCTCATTTGAGGCTCCAAGATTTTAAGTCTGTTTCTGAATATAATTTTGCGATGTTCAGAATTACTTCTAAATTGAAACTCTGTGGAGATAGTATCACTGACTAGGATATGCTTGAAAAAATATTCACAACGTTTCATACCTCCAATATAGTCCTGCAACAATAGTACCGAGAGAAAGGCTTCAAGAAATACTCTGAGTTGATTTCTCTTCTCCTTGTGGCTAAACGAAACAATGACTTGCTCATGAGAAATCACGATAATCGGCCCACTGGGTCTACACCATTGCTTGAAGTGGATAAGATGTATTCCCATTATTCTAATCATGGAAAAGATCGTGGCCCTGCTCGTGGTCGTGGTCATAGCCATGGTAGAAATTTTTCGGGTGTTAATCATCCCCCAAAGAAAAATAACCATCAAAAATAGAAAGGAAAAGATGAGAAGCCAAATGCAAAGGGTTCAGAAACTGAATGTTATCGTTGCGGTGGAAAGGGGCATTGGGCAAATATTTATCGCACATCAAAATATTTGGTGGAGCTTTATCAAGCATCTCTAAAGAATAAAGGCCCTGAAGCCAATTTTGTCTCTGACGATAATTTTGGCATCACCCACTTGGATGTGGCAGACTTCTTTGAGCACCCTGATGGAAAAATAGACCACGTGATTGGTGATGGATCTGTGGTTAAAGATGATTGAGTAGTTTAATTTTTATTTTTATCTATTCGTAGTGATTAGTGATTAACTTTATGTAATTATAGTTTTTTATATGTGTAAGTAGTCATTAGTACCAATTAGTACTATTTATTTTATGAAATAGTGTTAGTTCGTTTTAATTAAATATAATTCTAGTATTTGTTTCGAAGAAATCAATAATAGTACACATTTTGGTGCATAGCACGTTGTCACCTTTTTCTAATTGCATAATCCGTGTGGGTAATTAGTTATATGTTATTGTAATTCCAGTGATATCTCGTGAAACTTTGTCATCTTGTTTTCTTTTGGCCTCTTTATGCTTACTAATAATAAATTATAGTATTATAGTATATTTCATGAAGTTTTCAGTTTGTTTTCCTTTGTAAGTTCCGAAGAGAATTTTGAAAGTTAACAATTGAGAATTGTTAACTGGAAGGGAAAAGTGACAGCGGTGAAGTGTGACATACCCCACGGAAATACACGTCTTCTTCTGAAAATTATTAAATTTTGTAATTTTCAGCGACAATCTATTAGCAGGAATTGTTTGTATCGAATTTATTCGAAATTGCATTATAAGTTATTATTGAGTTATTGATTTAATTTTATTTATTTTTCTTTTTTTCTGAAAATATTGATGTTTATTCGTATATTTCTTTTGTATGTCAAACCATGGGAAGCAAATATGGATACCTCACAAAGCAAACTTGAATCAAAGTTTAATTGTAAAAATATTTGTTTAATTGATTCATGTACGACACATACTATATTCAAAAAGAAGAAATATTTCTCTCATTTAAGTATGTGTAAGGCGGATGTTACTACAATTTCTGGTAGTAGTAATTTAATTGAAGGCTCTGGAAGAGCTACTATAACTCTGCCTAAGGGAACAATGTTTACCATATAATGCAATGTTCTCCTCCAAGTCCAAGAGGAATTTGTTGAGCTTTAAAGATATCCGCCAAAATAGATATCATATTGAGACATTAGATGAGAATAACCTTGAATATCTCATTTTTACCAAGAATGTCTCTGGACATAAAAGGGTTATTGAGAAGTTCTCATCTTTGTCTTGTGGCCTGTATTGGATAAAAATTAGTACAATTGAGGCACATTCTATTGTAAACCAAAAGGTTACTGATTCCAATACTTTTGTACTTTGGCATGATCGATTGTGACACCCTGGATCAATTATGATGAGACGAATTATAGAAAATTCAAATGGGCATCCATTAAAGAATTTAAAGATTTTTTTAAATAATGAATTTTCTTGCACTTCTTGTTATCAAGGCAAGTTAATTATTAGACCATCACCAACAAATTGGGATTGAGTCCCCTACATTTTTGGAACGTATACAAGAGGACATTTGTGGACCTATTCACCCACCTAGTGAGTCGTTTAAATATTTTATGGTTTTAATAGATGCATCTTATAGATGGTCTCATGTGTGCCTATTGTCATCTCGCAACCTCGTGTTTGTAAAATTAATGGCACAAATAATTCGATTAGGGGCGCAATTCCCTGATAATCCAATTAAGTCTATTACACTTGATAATGCTGCTGAGTTTTTATCCCAAGCATTTAATGATTATTACTCATCAATTGGGATAAAAGTGGAACGACTTGTAGCTCATGTTCACACTCAAAATGGCCTTGCAGAGTCTTTGATTAAACGTCTGCAATTGATAGCAAGACCATTACTCATGAAAATGAGATTACCTTCTTCTGTTTGGGGTCATTCCATTTTGCATGCAGCAAATACTAATTCATCTCAGACAGACAAATTATCATAAATATTCTCCGTTGCAATTAGTTTTGGGTCATGAATATAATATATCCCATTTAAGAATTTTTGGATGCGCAGTATATGTGCCTGTAGCACTGCCATATCGCACCAAAATGGGTCCCTAAAGAAGGATAGGAATATATGTTGGGTTTGAATCGCCCTCAATTATTCGCTATCTTGAAACATTAACGGGGGATTTATTCACTACTCGATTTATAGATTGTCAATTCGATGAGGTATTTTTCCCAAAATTAGGGGGAGAAATTGGTGAAACCAAACGTGAAATTTTGTGAAAAAATCCATCATTGTCTCATCTTGATCCATGTGCCTCTATTTGTAAAAAAGAGGTGCAAAAGATTATCCATTTGCAGAAAATAGCAAATCAAATGCCAGATGCATTTACGGATCTGAAAAGGATAACAAAATCACATATCCCTGCAGAGAATGTTCCAATCTGTATTGATGTCCCCGTTGGACAAGCTTCTAGTGTCATAGCTAATGAGTCAAAAGCACATCTAAAACGTGACAAACCATTGGGTTCTAAGGATCGAACTCCTAGAAAAAGGAAAACAAATGATCGAGATGGCACTATGAAAGAGCCTCATGAAGAAATCCATGATTTAACCAATCCTGAGATTTATGAGGAAATCACTGAGCTTGAGACTCAAGAAAATAGAAACTATCAATAAATCCAATCGATATTGAGACAGATTTGAATCGATTGGATATAGTGGTGGATTATGTCTTTGCATATAATGTTGCATCTAGTATTATACAAGATAGTGAGGATCTTGAACCTCAATCTGTTGGAGAATGTCGACAAAGACGTGATTGGCCAAAATGGCAAGAAGCAATCTAATATGAGTTGGATTCACTTGCGAAACGTGAAGTTTTTGGGCCTGTAGTCCAAAAACCTAATGGTGTTTAGCCTGTTAGCTATAAATGGGTCTTTATACGTAAAAGTAATGAGAAAAATGAGGTACACAGATATAAGGCACGCCTTGTTACACAAGAATTTTCATAAAGGCCTGGTATCAATTATGAAGAGACGTATTCTCCTGTTATGGATGATATAACGCTTTGTTATCTCATTAGTTTTGATGTCCATGAAAAACTTGACATGCATTTAATGGATGTGGTTACTGCCTACCTTTACGGCTCACTTGATAATGAGATATGCATGAAAATTTTCGAGGGATTTAAAATGCCTGACGCACATAATTCAAAGTCCCAGAAAATATTTTTAATCAAATTGCAAAGATCTTTGTATGGTCTAAAGCAATCAGGAAGAATGTGGTATAACCGCCTTAGTGAGTATTTATTAAAGGAAGGTTATATAAATGATGTCATTTGTCCATGTATTTTTATAAAATAAAAAAAAAGCAACACCGGCATTTGTTGTACTTGCCGTATATGTTGATGACATAAACCTTATTGGAACTCCTATAGAACACCAAAAAGCAATTGATTATTTAAATAAAGAATTTGAGATGAAAGATCTCGGAAAGATAAAATTATGTCTCGATTTGCAAATTGAATATTTGGAAACGGAATTTTTGTTCATCAATCTGCCTACACAGAAAAGGTATTAAAACGGTTTTACATGGATGGAGCACATCCATTAAGTACTCCGATGGTGGTTCGATCACTTGATGTGAATAAGGATCCGTTTCGTCCTCAAGAAAATAATGAAGAGCTACTTGGTCCTGAAATACCATATCTTAGTGTAATTTTTGCACTAATATATCTTGCTAATACTACAAGACCTGACATAACTTTTTCAGTTAATATCTTAGCATGATATAGCTCTACTCCTACAAGAATCCATTGGAATGGAATCAAACACATTGCGGTATCTAAAAGGGACTACCGATATGGGCTTATTTTATGGCAACAAATGCAGTCCCAATCTTGTTGGTTATGTCGATGCTAGGTATTTATTCGACCCATATAAGGCTCGATCTCAAACAGGATATGTGTTTACCTATGGAGGCACTGTCATATCTTGGCGATCGACTAAGCAATCAATCGTGGCTACTTCATCGAATCGTGCTGAGATAATTGCTATTCATGAAGCAAGTCGAGAATCTGTGTGGTTGAGGTCTATAATACACCTTATTCGAGACAAATGTGGTTTGAAGTGTGATAAACTACCCATGATTTTGTATGAAGACGATGCAGCATGCATAGACCAATTGAATGGTCATAAAAGGAGATAAGACAAATTACATTCACCAAAGTTATTTTTCACACATGATCTTCAAAATAATAGTGATATCAATGTGCAATAGATTCGTTCAAGTGATAATATGGCTGATTTGTTCACAAAATCTCTATCGATATCAACCTTCAAAAAATTAGTGTGCAAGATTGGGATGCGAAGTGTAACGACCCAACCGGTCATTTTGAGCTCTAGCGCAGCGTCCGGTGGTTTGGGGCCTGGAGTAGCTTCACTTCAAGTATTATAACTTGTACGTGTGGTCGGAATTGAATTTCGGGAAGTTCAGAGTTGATTCGGATGGAAATTTCTAAATTCGGAAGCTTTAAGTTGGAAGAGTTGACTAAGGTTTGACTTTTGAGTAAATGACATAGGAATTGGGATTTGAAGGTTCCAATAAGTTTGTATGATGATTTCGGACATGGGCATATATTCGGGTTGAGTATCGGGTCGCCCAGGAGCATTTCGGCGCTCATTATGGAAAGTTAACACTTTGAAAGTTTAAGAATTGTTTAAGTTTGACTTGAAGTGGACTTTGGTGTTATCGATGTCCGTTTGAGTTTTCGAGCCATGGAATAGGTTCGTATTGTGATTTATGACTTATACGCAAATTTGGCGTCATTCCGGAAAGTTTAAGTGTGATTCCGACATGTTTGGCGAAGTTTGAATGTTTGAGAATTTAAAGAAAGGTTTCGATCGTCAGTTCATAATTTTGATGTTGTTTGACGTAGATTGAGTCTTCAACTAAGTCCGTATCGTGCCTTGGGATGTGTTGGTAAGCTTGGACGGGGTCCCGAGAGCCTCGGGTGCGAATCGGATTGGAAACGGATCAAGTTTGGGCTTGGAAGAATTGTTGAGGCAGTTGTGATCTGGTGCAATCGCACCTGCATGGAAAGAGCCACATGTGCGAGACCACAGAAGCGGCCCTGGTGTCGCAGAAGCGGTTGGGTTTGAGGTTGGATGGATTCGCAGGTGCGAGGACTTTACAGCACCTGCGGGCGCGCAGATGCGGGGAGAAGAGCGCAGATGCGGAAGTGGTCTGGGCTAGAAGATCGCAGGTGCGGATGTTGTAGCGCACCTACGGAGCCGCAGGTGCAGTCGTGGGCACGCAGGTACGGAAGGCTGCTCAACCTAGGGAGCACGCAGATGTGGGTGGTTTTCGCAGAAGAGGATGTGCATCTGCGATAGAGGGCCCGCAGAAGCGGAAGCTGGAATCTTGGGGGAAAGCCGCATCTGCGAGGTAGCTTCTGCAAAAGTGAAGCCGTAGAAGCGCAAGGAGTTCCACAGATGCAGAAAATCGTCTGGGTAGAATATATATGCTAGTCAATACGGGATTTGCTCATTTTTCTCATTGGAGCCGACTTTGGGGCGATTGTGGAGTGTTATTTCATCCATCTCTTGGGGGTAAGTGCTTCTAAACCACTTTTAATTATATTTCATGAACATATATGGAATTTTAACATGGAAATTAGTAGAAATTGGGGGATTTTGAAAGAAATCTAGAATTTGGTATTTTGGACTTTTGACCACGAAATTAGGCATGGAATTGAGAATAAATTATATATTTCAGCTCGTAATGTTATGGGTAATGTATATCTTTGAATATTTTTGGAATTCGTGCAAGTGGTCCTGAGGGATAACTTTATTGACTTTTCGAGCGGAGTTGGAAATTGTTATAAATTGTTAAATTGTAAGTATTGGAGTATAGTTTGATTGATTTACACGTTGTTTGACTAGTTTCAGAAAGTTTGGCTTGGAGTTGAGTGTTAGAGTGGTGTTGGAGCCGGTTATGGAACTTCGAAGCAAGGTAAGTCTCATGTCTAACATTGTGAGGGGGAAACTACCCCCTAGGTGATGTAATTGTTATGTGATATTAGTTGTGGGTGCTACGTACGTACGAGGTGACGAGAGTCCGTACGTAGCTAAAGCATGTTTATGTCCGGGTAGACTTAGGATCATATAATATTTAAATTATTTGAACTCATTCTGCTGGCTTAATTATTTGAAGTTATAATTTAAATTGATTTAGAAATAAATATATGTATACTAGGCCGAGCCTTATCACTTTGAGTTGTGGATGAGTTATTTGAGAAACGGTAAATATTATATTCACTTTGTGCTCATGTACTGTATTGTAAGTACGTGTCTCGTAATTCGGTAACTTCCTTCCTTTTTTGTGGGGCGGGCCGAATGACTCGGCGGTATAATAGATGCATCTATGGTTCGTGCCGCTTGACCCTCGGTAGTGTACACATTATTCTGGATCGGATCGAAGGACCTCGGTATAATCGTGCGTTATATCGTTGGTAGTCCGAATGCTCACGAGATTATCTTTCCACTGATGTCCGGCATTTTATATGGTATTCCTTATGCATTTGATATTGGCACTTGGCATTTTCTGAGCCGTTAAGGTAGAATACAAAATTGAGAAATTCATACTTTAAAAGAAATATTTGAAAGATTATGTGACTTACAGATTTACTTTACTATTGTTGTGTGCTTCATATCTGCTTATGATTTATTATATTACTTGATTGGACCTCTAGTAAGTGTCGATATCGATTCCTCGTCACTACTTCTCCGGGGTTAGAATAGATACTTACTGGGTACATGTCGATTTACTTACTTATGTTGCACTTCTACACTAAACGTGTAGGATCTGACAGGTTCATTTGGTGATCATCTTGGCGCGTAGGCGCACTTGTTGAGGGGACTTCATGTGAGCTGCATTCTAGGCTACACATCGCAGTCCACCGAGTCTCCATTGTATTATTTGTTTTATGATGTCGTATTGACATTATGGACAGATGTATTATTATTGTACTCCTTAGAAAATACTCATGCACTTGTGACACTGGATTTTGGAGTTATACTAGTTGATGCTCACGGTTTCGTATATTATTATCACTTTTCATTTATTTAATAAGCTACAAATGTTGTACGTTCCCGTGGATTTAAAAGTGTAAGTCTCTTTCCTTATTAAAATCTATGATTTTGAAAGTAATAAAATGGGTAACTAAATACATAAATCACCGTTGTCTTGTCTGATGGTGGCGTTAGGTGTCATCATAACCTATAGTGGATTGTGGGTCGTGACAGCTTAGTATCAGAGAGTTAGGTTCACTCAGGTCTCACGTGTCATGAGAAAGTCTAGTAGAGTCTTGTGGATCGGTACGGAGACATCTGTACTTATTTTCGAGAGGCTATAGGGTTGTTAGGAGCACTTCTCTTCCTGATTCCTCATCGTGCATTTTGATTCCTTTGAGCCTTATGCCTTTATTTCCTTCCTACTCAATCTTATGCTATGTGGAGCGCTTGGTATCAATTTGGCTTTGAGGAGTTGTAAATGGCACCGCAAATGCGGTGTAAGATGTTTTCCCTACGTGTTCGAGTGCGCTATTATCGTCTCCTTGCGGAAGGATGTCCCATCAATTCAGCTCAGTAGTTGTATTACCGATATTTTTGAGGCTATGCACAGATTATTATAATGTCCATGCATTGTTATTGTACAGTGCTTGTGTGATGGTAGGGTGCTTATTTATAGATCGCGGTAGTGAATGACTCGAAAGGAGGATTTTTCAGTTTATGGTTTAGAGGTTCGGCATTAACTTCCAGTAGAGGAAAGGCAATTGGTCTATGGACGTTCAGGTTTGGGTTGATGGAGTAAAGAGACTTGGTATTTTCGGGCGTGGTGGAATTCTCAATTGTGATGTGGTGTTATCGTCCTTGTTGAACGCATTAAGGTTCGATGGTGTTATGGTCTTCTTTGATTTGCCTTTAGGGCAGGATGTTGTGAAATGGTGTCGGAGGAGTGGTTGTAAGAGATAGTGGTGTGTAGCGGTTTCAGTATCGAATCGGTGTTTCTAATGTTGATGGATCGAGAAAGATGATCTTTCAGGAGGTTTAGAGTTGGAAGCAATTTATTAGTTCAGGTGCTACAGAGATGGATTTTGATTTGATGCAACATGTAGGTAGCGAAGGATGAGGAAGGACATGACGGGGGGTGTCTCGCGGTGGTCAAATTACTAGCAGGTCAAGTATGAAGAGCAAAGGTCGAGAAGTTACTTAAAGTAGGTGGTTTAACCGAAGTAGAAGTGGCATAATACCATATGGATTTTGTGGTAGGAAGCCTATGCATTTCATTTGGCATGGTGACCGCTGGACGGAGGAAGCTTAATTATGGCAGATGGGAGTGTGCTGGAAATGGAGAGGTGTGAAACGTGACTTCGAGTTTGGAAATGTATTGTCGGACTGTCAGTTGATGTCAGTGGGGGATGAACAAACTTGTACAGCTGGTAGGAGAGCATGGGATCATGAGAGTTTACTGATTAGTGGTAGTTGTACCCAGTGCAGCGTCGTTGGAAGATGTCGGTAAGGAATTCCACATGTGGGTGATCTCCTGTGAGCAGATTAGCGGTTGCGTGATTCTGATGAAGTTTCTACGAAAAGTTCTACTTACTACCCGGTAGAAGGTAGAATATGCGATTGTGGCGGATAATTCATAATGTTCATGAGAATTTTGATGAAATATTTAGAGAAATTTGGCCGGTTAAAGGCGCGAGATCATGGTAATTGAGGAGGAATCCTCGTGGGTTCTGGGTTTATGTAATGGTAGCTTAAAGCTAAGTGGGGGAGTCCCATCGTCTACAATTAGATCACGTGGTTGTCTGCTTGTGTGGTTTCTGGTTATCGGTGTATTGGTGGGTTATTATCACTGAGGAATAAAAACATAAAGGGTAATTCGGGCAAATAACTCGATGGATGTGTGCTATATTTGGCTTTACCGATTCATGTTCAGGTTTTTGGGAAGACTCAGAGTTTATGCTTTTTGTGGATATGATGTACAAGGAAAAGAGTTCAGCCGGTTGCTTCTTTAAGAAGGTGTTCATGTGTTGTTAGAGCGTTGGAGTTTGGTTATATTCGGGCCTAGGTCATAGTGGGTGACTCTCGACAACAGTCCTAGTGGGTTCAAGAATTAAAGTGCAGTGCCTAAGGATTTCGGGTCCGTTGTGTGGCTAAGGATCGAGTTGTTGCAGTGGATTATGAAAGGGGGTTTGGAGTACTCTGTGTTATCATCGGGTTTGCGGGGCAGTATTAGAGGAAAGGGAGAAATAGCTTCGGATTCGCAGAAGGTCTTTCAGAATGGGTGTACCAGTTAGAGATGTTATTGTACGCATGAGGAAGGCACGATACGGTTCATGGGTATTGAGACGATGTGGTCTCGTGAAGTGGGTCACTCGGGAGGAGTGTTGTAGAGTTTCGTTATGATTCTTGAATGGAGCTAATATTATTTGTAAGGCAAGTCAAGAGTGAATTGAAAGAAGTTGGTTCGGTTGGTAATGGTTAAATTAGCATGATTGTGGCAATGATCAGTTCCTTCGGCGTGTGAAGTTATACACGTGGTTGTATGTGCGGGCTTGACAGCCACCACGACTTGATTGATTTGGGAGGTATTCAATTCGATGGCCTTATGGTGTAAATGGTTTATGGAAGAGTCATGGCGATTTAGATCATGACTTGAGGTTGGTATTTTCTGCGGCATGGGAATTTGAAAGTTGAGGATCAAGGTTGCGGTTCGGTGTTGACAAGAATGTCACGAGCTCAGATGAACCGGGAAGAATTTAGATGTTCAGAGTAAGCTGACATTATCCTAGTGTCACCTGGGAATGTTATTCTGTGGAATGAGCATTGTGTATTGATTTGCAGGTTCATGAATTGCTTTATAGATTAGTACGGTTGGTGGTATGGAGGTGCAGACTTTGCTACCTGGTGTGGAAGGTCGTGAGAGCGCACCCCACGGGGAGATTTTTATAAGTGTGACATGTTAGTCACATTCTTGTTAAAACTTGAAACCAAGTATGGAGATTCTGGTACTGTCACTAATGTGAGAGTTTATGCCCGAAAAGCGCTCTAGTCCTTTGGTTCTGAACTGTGGGAGTTTGTTCCGGATTGAGACGGCTTGTTATTCACACATGTGTTGTGGTCCCGTGTAGCTTGTAGTATTATATGAGCAGGATGGCTCTCGAGATGCAGGTCATTTATTGCACCTTAGCCGTGCTTGGGTTTTGTAGAGTATGAAGCTATCCGTCTCCCCATGATGGTATTTTCGTACTTGGCGTGCTTGTGATCGGTATTCGGTATTTCATAGGTATGAGCTTATGGCTTGATGCGTATTTCCTTATTTATTGTTATGTGTGGATCGGGTGACAAGCATCCACGGGTACATCGTTTGGATCGGGTTGAACGCCGCAATGGTATCATATTCGGATCGGGTTGCACGCCACAACAGTGAGATGTTGAGTACGGTTCCCTATATCTATTCCTGTGTATTTGGTTTCCCATTCTCTGAGAAGGGTTCATAGCATCTATTCGGTCATTTTATTCGTTACGCGGGCTGGGTAGTCCTTTTTCAAAGTTTGTTTTTTCTTTATGTATCACATTCGAGTTTGTAGCTTGTTGGCGCATTGTGGGCGTCATATGAGATTTTTGGCAGTGTCTGAGATGGCTTATTGCCTGAGAAGCTTGTACTGGGTAAGGCAATGTTATTGGACCTAGGATTAGTATGATCGGAGTTATGCAAGGTATATTAAAGAGAAAATATCGTTATTCAGTTTAGAATGAGTTAATGGTCCTTGTCAGGAGGAGAGACTCCGTGATTTGTTGATTCGGCAGATGGTTATGAGCTTCTACACATCTCTTTCATCGTGGCAGTATTGCGAGAATTGGAACATGGCTTATATGCATTATGATGTGTATTGCGGGCATCAGATTCATAAAGTTTCAGCTATTGTGGTTAGAGGATGTTATTATGGGCAACCGACTTATGTGGTGCATGGTGTGATTTCAACACAAGTATACGATCATGTTTTGGTAAAGTATGTAGTGATTTGTACGGTGTTCGTATGTTAGAATCAGGTCTTGTAGAGAAGTTCGGAAGTTGGAATTTGGTTCTAAGGCTTATTGACTAAATAAAAGGGAGAATCTTTAGTCTGGCTCGAGCTAATATACTCAATCGGGTTGTGGTGGCACGTGTAGGTGCACAAGGTGTTGAACAATGATTTTGGGGCAACTCCGGAGCAGTTCTTGGCACGTTCCAAGACGAACGTATGTTTAAGTGATGGAGAATGTAACGACCCAACCGATCGTTTTGACCTCTAGCGCGTCTTCCGATGTTTTAAGGCCTTGAGTACCTTCACTTCAAGTATTATGACTTGTACGTGTGGTCGCAATTGAATTTCGGGAAGTTTGGAGTTGATTCGAATGGAAAATTCTAAATTCGAAAGCTTTAAGTTGGAAGAGTTGACTAAGGTTTGACTTTTGAGTAAACGACCTCAAAATTGGTATTTGAAGGTTCCAATAGGTCCGTATGATAATTTCGGATGTGGGCGAATGTTCGGGTTGAGTATCGGGTCGCCCATGAGCATTTCGGCTTTCATTATGGAAAGTTAACATTTTGAAAGTTTTAAAATTTCTTAAGTTTGATTTGAAGTGGAATTTGGTGTTATCGATGTCTGTTTGAGTTTTCGAGCCTTGGAATAGGTTCGTATTATGATTTATGACTTGTGCGCAAAGTTTGGCGTCATTCCGGAAAGTTTAAGTGTGATTCGGATGCGTTCGGCGAAGTTTGAATGTTTGAGAGTTTAAAGAAAGGTTTCGATCTTCAGTTCCTAATTTTGATGTTGTTTGACCTAGTTAGAGGCTTCGACTAAGTCCGTATCATGGCTTGGGATGTGTTGGTATTATTGGACGGGGTCCCGAGGGCCTCGGGTGCGAATCGAATTGGAAACGGATCGAGTTTGGGCTTGGAAGAATTGCTGAGGCAGGTGTAATCTGGTGCAATCGCACCTGAGTGGAAAGAGTCGCAGGTGCGAGACCGCAGAAACGGTTGGGTTTGAGGTTGGTTGGATTCGCAGGTGAAAGGACTTTACCGCACCTGCGGCCGTGCAGATGGGAGCGGAGGAGCGCAGATACAGAAGTGGTATGGGGCTGAAAGATCGCAGGTGCGGATGTTGTAGTGCAACTGCGGAGCCGCAGGTGTAGTCGTGGGCGCGCAGGTGCGGAAGGCTGCTCGAGCTAGAGAGTCCGCAAATGCGAGTGGTTTCCGCAAAAGCGGATGCGCATCTACGATTGAGGGCCCGCAGAAGAGGAAGCTGGCATCTTGGGGGAAATCACATCTGCGAGGTAGCTTCCGCAGAAGCGGAGCCGCAAAAGCACAAGGAGTTTCGCAGATGAGGAAAATCATCTAGGCAAAATATATATATATGCTAGCCACTATAGGATTTGCTCATTTTGTCTCATTTTTCTCTCTTGGAGTCGACTTTGGGGCGATTTTGGAGAGCTATTTCATCCACCTTTTGAGGGTAAGTGTTTCTAAACCACTTTTGATTATATTTCATGAACATATATGGACTTTTAATATGAAACTTAGTAGAAATTGGGGGATTTTGAAAGAAACCTAGAATTTGATGTTTTGGACTTTTGACCACGAAATTAGGCATGGAATTGAGAATAAATTATATATTTCAGCTCGTAATGTTATGGGTAATGTATATCTTTGAAAATATTCGGAATCCGGGCAAGTGGGCCCAAGGGATAACTTTATTGACTTTTCAAGCGGAGTTGGAAATTTTTATAAATTGCTAAATTGTAAGTATTGGAGTATATTTTGATTGATTTGCACGTTGTTTGACTAGTTTCAGAACGTTTGGCTTGGAGTTGAGTGTTAGAGTGGCGTTGGAGCCGGTTATAAAACTTCGGAGCAAGGTAAGTCTCATGTCTAACCTTGTGAGGAGGAAACTACCCCTTAGGTGATGTAATTGTTATGTGATACTAGTTGTGGATGCTACGTACGCACGAGGTGACGAGAGTCCGTACGTAGCTAAAGCATGTTTATGTTCGGGTAGACTTAGGACCTCATCATGTAATATTTGAATTAATTCTGCTGGCTTAATTATTTGAAGTTATAATTGAAATTGATTTAGAAATAAATATATGTATACTAGGCCGAGCCTTATCACTTTGAGTTGTGGATGAGTTATTTGAGAAACGGTAAAGATTATATTCGCTTTGTGCTCATGTACTGTATTGTAAGCACGTGTCTCGTAATTTAGTAACTTCCTTCCTTTCTTGTGGAGCGGGCCGAACGCCTCGGCAGTATAATAGATGCATCTATGGTTCGTGCCGCTCAACCCTCGGCAGTGTACACATTATTCTGGATCGAGCCGAATGACCTCGGCATAATCGTGCGTTATATCGTTGGTAATCTGAATGCTCACGAGATTATCTTTCCACCGATGCCCGGCATTTTATATGGTATTCCTTATGCATTTGATATTGGCACTTGGCATTTTCTGAGCCATTAAGGTAGAATACAAAGTTGAGAAATTCATACTTTGAAAGAAATATTTGGAAGATTATGTGACTTGCAGATTTACCCCATTATTGTTGTATGTTTCATATCTGCTTATGATTTATTATATTACTTTATTGGACTTCTAGTAAGTGTCGATGTCGACCCCTCGTCACTACTTCTCCGGGGTTAGGCTAGATACTTACTGGATACGCGTCGATTTACGTACTCATGTTGCACTTCTGTACTAAACGTGCAGGATCTGACAGGTTCATTTGGTGATCATCTTGGCGCGTAGGCGCACCTGCTGAGGGGACTTCATGTGAGCTGCATTCCAGGCTATGCGTCGCTGTCCACCGAGTCTCCATCGTATTATTTATTTTATCCTGTCTTATTGACATTCTGGACAGATGTATTATTATTGTACTCCTTACAAAATGCTCATGCACTTGTGACACCGGGTTTTGGGGTTATACGAGTTGATGCTCACGGTTTCGTATATTATTATCGCCTTTCATTTCTTTTATAAACGACAAATGTTGTATGTTCCCGTGGATTTAGAAGTGTAAGTCTCTTTCCTTATTAAAATCTATGATTTCGAAAGTAATAAAATGGGTAATTAAATTGATAATTCATTATTAGCTTGCCTGACTGTGGCGTTAGGCGCCATCACGACCTATAGTGGATTTTGGGTCGTGACACGAAGGCTCAAGGATGTGAATTGATGCTCTTATCACGCGGAGTTAATACGCTTTGTACTCTTTTTCCCTTACAAGGTTTTGTCCCACTGGGTTTTCCTTGCAAGGTTTTTAACGAGGTAACCAAAAGGCGTATTTCTAAACATGTGTACTCTTTTTCCTTCTCTAAAATTTTTTTAAAGATGGGTTTTATTTTAGTTAAGGATTTAACTAGGCACATTATTTGTTGAATAAATATTCAAGGGGGAGTGTTATAAATAGAATTGTATTTAAAATGAATGTCTATATTTTAGAAATTTTACTTGGTGGCTAAATTACTCTTTCCCTATAAATAAAAGGGTCTTATTCCATTGTAATGCATCTCAAAGCAATAA
This sequence comes from Nicotiana otophora, assembly GCA_000715115.1. Taxonomy (NCBI): domain Eukaryota; kingdom Viridiplantae; phylum Streptophyta; class Magnoliopsida; order Solanales; family Solanaceae; genus Nicotiana; species Nicotiana otophora. The sequence goes on along the minus strand of AWOL01S0088101.1, from coordinate 7,416 downwards.
GAATTCTGTCTCTTCTCTGCTGTATTGTTCTTTTCTTTTATCGTTTCATTATAGACCGAAGTTTGTTTGTTTTTAAAAATAATTCAAGTATAGAACAAGGATAGTAGTATGTATTCGAAGGAGGGTGAGTACGATCAAATTATTATAATCAAACAGATGGTTGTTGACTTGTGAATTTGACAACTCAAAAAAATAGTGATCACAAAGAAATAATGCATACCTGTGGTAGCTGACACACCCCAGCTGGGTTCTTCGTAAATGCAAGTCTATCAATATGGATGCAAATAATTGAATAATTTGTCTACGTCTTCTTAAATATTCCAAATACGAATATTTAGTAACTAGAAGCCTAATGAGAAATAAATATTCAGGTGCCAAAATTATTTCGGTTTCTACTCCCTTAATCTCAATTTGTTTGCTTTTCAAGATTTAATTTGATTAAAATTACATATATTTGTTTTGCGATAAATCATATTAATTTATTATAGTTAAGTGATAATTTGAGTTTAAAATCTACTTTATTAACTTTAGTTTAGTAACAACAGTTTATGTAAAGACATATGTTATATACTCATATTATGTTGACATAAACATTAACTATAGATCGTAAGTTATGTTTATTTTAGGTCGTATTTCCTAGTAGCAATATCAGTCTGAAATCCAAAATTGAGTCTTATTTCACCCACTTTAATGTTTTGGTCTTTGGAGTTGGAATACAGTGAGGTAATTTTGAGCGGGTAATACTTTCAATCCAAGAATTTAGGGAAGGATTATGAAGTGGACCAAACGGTGTGGCCGTGTGGGGTTGAGAACTTAAATGGGCTGGATTAGTAAAGGAGAAGAAAGTGGGGTAGCCCAAGAGTTGTTGAATTGGGCTTACTCGATAAGGTTGCTCGCAAATTAGGGAGAAATTCAAAAATAGCCAGATTTACAAGTGGTTATTCAAAAATAGCCACACTTTCAAAAGTAATCGAAATTTAGCCGTTTTTCATGTAAAGATAAATATGAACGAAAACACTATTCAAAATCTGGAAAATACTTCAGTATATTATACTGGAGTTCCAGCATAAGTATACTGGAACTCCAGCATAATATAATGGAGTTCCAGCATAACTATACTAGAACTCCAGCATAATATACTGGAGTTCCAGCAAAGTATACCGGTCCAGTATAATATGCTAGAAGTTCATACACAGGTGCTCGAATCTCCAGTATATTATGCTGGAACTTTCCGCGTGTTGGAATTCCAGCATAATATGCTGGAAGTTCATACACAGGTACACCAACTCCAGTATATTATGCTGGACCGGTCTCTGTTGCAACAAAATAGTGAATATTTTTCAATGACTTGACAAACGCTGGCTATTTTTGAATGACCAATCCGAAAACTGGCTAGCTCGTGCTATTTTTACCGCAAATTACAAGTCTTTTCTATCACACTTAGAGTCTATTTGGCCTAACGTTTTTTTTTGGAGTTAAAAGTTTTTTTTTTTCTAAAGTTAAGGTGTTCGACCAAACTTTTAGAACAAAATAATACTTTTGAGTTTTGAGTAGAAGTAGAAATAATTTTTGAGAAGCAGAAAAAAGTAAATTCTCCCCAAAAGTACTTTTTTAAAAAATACTTTTGAAGAAAATACACTTAAAATACTTTTTTAAAGTTTGATCAAACACTAAATATTGCTTAAAAATATTTTTCAAATTAGTTAGTCAAACACCAATTGCTTCTCAATAAAAGAAATTTTTTTTGTAGAACACTTTTGAGACAACACTTTTCTTAATAAGCTGGTTTTTGAAGGTTGGCCAAAATAAGTTGATTTTAGAAGGTTGCCAAAGAAACTGTTACACTTTGATGTACAACCAGTCCTAAATTTATGTTGCTAACGATTTAGTGGATTGTCATTTAGTGCGTGAATAATTACTGGGTTTTTTGTCTTTTATTCCTTGTGCTTTGCAGTTTGATGACATGTTTAAGAAGCCTATCACAACATTCTTGGAAAATTAGGAGTTGCTTACCTAAAAATTAGCTCGGATGACCAGTTTTTACCGCTTCTAAATATTTAGTTAATGTTCATTAAGAAATAATTATTTCTTAAGGCAAAATAATATTTAGATAAATGTATTTAGAGAAGAAACTATGGCAGTTCAAACTTCAACATTTCTTCCTGAAATTTGAACTAGCACATTTAAAAAACATCAAAATTTCAAACTCAAAAAATTTTCATGTAGTTTGTTATGATTTTCTCTTTTCTCAAAGTTTCTCCGTAGAGTTTTCACGAATTCTTTGCTTAATTCATGGAAATTGTCAATCTTATCAGAGTTCTTTCATTTCTTGTAGACAACAAATTTTAATTCTAAATTGGACCGTACAGTCAAGAATATCTTAACTTTCACTTATCACGACCCTTACCCCAATTTAGCTAATTTGATGATCTAGACCATTAAAAAGTTTTTTTTTCCTTTTTTTAAATGCATTTGCCTCTTTTAGTACATCTTTCCCGAAAAGATTTTTCCCCATATAAAATTAGAAGCAATTCCTAGAACGTGTAGACATTCCCTCCATCACTCCACTTCTCGACAGTTGCAATATATGTAGAGTTAGTTAAATGCAGAGAGGCTAGAACGTCATCAATTTAACATCAGCTACAGCTAGCTTTAGAAAACTAATTGATAAAATTATTTGATTTGTAAAGGAATCAGCTTCTTATAATTAAATACTACTCCAATTAGTATCTATTATTATTCGCTACTTAGAGGTGCAAACCACTTCTTTGATCTGATCATGATTGAAATATTGATTATCAGTATATAATATCAAATATTCCCGTCTCCGAAAAATAAAAGTAACAAAAGTAGGATGTTGAGATGGATGTGCGGACATACGAGGATTGATAAAATTAAGAATGAGTATATTCGGGCCAAGATAGGAGTGGCCCTATGGAGGACAAAATGCGGGAAGTGAAACTTAGATGATTTGGGCATGTGAAGAAGAGAAGCACAGATTGCCCAGCAAGGAGGTGTGAGAGCTTGGCTTTGGTGGGTCTTAGGATAGGTAGAGGTAGGCCAAAGAAGTATTGGGGAGAAGTGATTAGGCAAGATATGGCTTTGCTTTAGTTGACCGAGTACATGACCCTAGATAGGAAGGTGTGGAGGTCGAGAATTAAGATTGTAGGTTAATAGATTGTTGACTGTATTTTCGGACATTTCCAGTATTATTAGTGGCAATCTAGTATTTTAATATTATACATTTCTATCGTGTTGTTCCTTTCGTCTTTTTTTTTCTTTATCTTATTCTCGTTATTGCTCATTACTACTGTATGGGTCAAAAATTACCTTTGATATGATCAAATCATGTTAATATTAAGGAGGCACTCGCGGACTGCCACATGTCGCCAGCATGACTTTGATAAAGTCCTGCCCGACGTCAAAGCGATCACTTACGAAGTGAAGGACAAGGCCGATGAAGCTATTGAAGATTAAGGTCGAAGAGTCAACAAAGATCGAGATCGAAGAGTCAACGAAGATCAAGATCGAGGTCGAGCACTGATCACGTCCAAAGCACACCTCAAAAGAGATATGAAACGGTCGTATGCAATAATAGAAACCCAACTAAGAGTCGGGGTCGAATCCACAGGGAGATAAGTTAGGAGTTAGGGGTATATATTTCAATTTGAGCAATTGGATAATCTAGATTGCACTTCCGCAATAAGGATTTGTTTTCTATTTCTAATGTTACTCTAATGATTGCAAAATAAAGAAAGAAAACTAGAGATAATTGTTTTTAAGATTTTTTCAAATGGATAAAAAGCCTAGGGATGTGACCATGACCTAGGTGTTTGCCTAATGGGCTAAAGACTTCAATGCGTGTTTTGTCGATTGGGTGTATTATAGCTCTCAACTCTAAATTACCCACTCAATACTTCTCGGTAAGAGAGCAGTTTTCCCCCCATTTGACTTTCTCAAGATCAAATGGGTATCACCCAAAACAGTTGATAAGAGCTCAAGTCGGGTAATTACTATCTCTAGGTTGAACCCTTTAATTGTGTTAATCAATCTCTCAATTGACCCAATTCCTTGTTAGCCTAGTTATCCTAGACTAGGTACCTCTTTCTCAAGTAGAGACTAAGTCAAATAGGCATGAACTAATATTTGCAACCATTAATTCTATAATTAAAGCATGAACTAAGCTAAATAATCAACACTTAATCATAAACAAATATTAAATTAGATACCCATAAGGTTTACACACTGGGGTTGAGTCATAAACCTAGTAAAAGTCTAGCTACTCATAATGGGGTTTAAAGAAAACAAGGAAGAAAAACTAATTAAACTCATAATAGAAGCTTAAAATGATTAAATATATTGTAAACACACCAGAGCAATGTAAAACTTCCTAAAGTAGTAAAGAAAAAAGGCTACAGCAACTTAATAGGTTCAAGATTGACCTACTTTTGTGAAACTCGTCTATTTATACAAGGTAGAAAATCTTGGATAAAAATACCCCTCGGGAGGTTCTGCGGCCACACAATTCCATGTGCGATCTGCAGATTTCTTCATCTAGCAAGAACTGGAGTTCTGCGGCCGCACTTTTCTGAATTGAGGCCACGAGGTATTCTTCTGCGGTCGTACATTTCTGGACTGTGGCCGCAAGGCAACTCTTCTACGGTCCACACAATTAGGACTGCGGCCGCAAGGCACTCTTCCGCGGCCGCATAATTCTTGTGCGGTCCGAAATTCACAGAGCCTCCTGGACTTGGTCTTTTTACATACTCTCATATTTTCGACTCTTAGCCCAGCTTTGTGGCCGCACAATTCCTGTGTGGTCCGCACTTTGCGCAAATGTCTGCTAAATTCTTTCTCCCGGTTTGCGGTCATAGATAAAATTCTGCGGTCCGCAATTTCTTCTGCGGCTGCAGAATTCCTTCTGCGGATCACATATTCTTTGGATAATAATATTAGCTAAGATTGACTCTACTTTATTTAAATCTAATTGGTTGAACCCGGATCTAAATTTTGGGTCAAACAGTTTGGCATCGTTTATGAGGGCTTCTTATCTAATCTTTTAGTTTCCTTTAGATCTACAACTCACGTGAGTTGCTAACTTAATAAACCACAAGGTTTTTCTCTTTTCCTGCACGTAAGGAAACTTACATGGCAGGTAACCAAGAAGACAGGACTAAAGTGACAAGTGACTTCCCTGGAAACCTCATGAACGCTATCAACGAGAGCTATGAAATGCTAGGCAATGACGCGACACCCACTACCTCCCCCAGGCGCGAGAGGTTGCCTCCTCCCATTGTCCCACAGGAGAAGGGATGCCACCGGTCATGAAAAAGCTCCTCGAAGCGTGGTTGACAGATACCTTAGTAAGTGTGCTCAATAAACCTGCTTTATGCACGGCCATAGACACTACAAGAGCCCACATGGTGCAACAAGCAGACAAATAGAGCGACCAACCAGACCCTCCAACACCAGGTATAACTCACAGTGTTACTAACAATGCAGGTGACAGTGTCCTCGCCGATATTCTGAAGAGGATGGAAGAAATGAAGAATGAAAACAAAACGCTCAGAGATCAAATGAAAGAACACCAAGAACAAGTTGACAAGATATTGGGCGCACCTAAGCTACTGCCAAAGAGGGATGCCGGCAGATTCATAGAGCTACCGTGAGGAAACAACCCCATATGTCATACCAAAGACTTTTAAAATGTTGTTGTATCTCAAGATATGTGACGAAACGACCGACACCGAAGATCATGTGACTCATTACGTCGCCGTCGTGAAGGGAAATGACCTCACCAAGGAACAAATGTCCTCTATTTTGCTGAAGCAATTTGGCGAAACCCTCATGGCAGGGGCATTAACATGGTGTTCATAGCTACCAGCCCGCTCCATAGAAACCTTCGAAGAAATAGCCGATAAGTTCGTGACGGTGCATACCGGGGCCAAGAAAGCCGAAACAAGAGTAAACGACATCTTTGCCATCAAGCAATCCTTAGGAGAAGGACTGAGGGACTTCTTCGCCCGATTCAACAGGGTACGGATGACCCTACCAAATGTTTCTGAAGGGATGGCAGTCGTAACCTTTCAGAACGGGTTGAGTAGAGAGGGTTCAAGAGCGACCAGAAAATTATAGAGTTAGTTGATCAAGTTCCCTCCAACCACGTGGGATGAAATCCATAATGCGTACTATGCCGAAGTCCGAGCAGATAATGACAACCTCAACTGACCGATTCGACGGCTCATCTCGGTACAAGCAGAGCCCAGGAAAGAATGAAGAGATAATATAAGGAGGGATCATCCGGTCTCACAACTAAACAGGGAACGACATCAGCCATATGTCAGGGCCCCTGCCCCATCTTCCTTCCACTATGATGATAGCTCATCTAGGCCGAGGAAGGGGACTCGCTGGAACTAGAGAGGCATGCCCCCCTTGTTTTGTGCTCACAATTTTTATGTGTCACCTATAGAAATAGTCTGTGCCCTGGAGAAACTCGGAACGAAGGTGAAGTGGCCGCCAAAGATGAGGTCTGACCTAAGCACCAGAAAATCCGACGCCCTCTGCGAATTCCACCAGGAACGCGGACACAAGATAGAAGATTGCATCACCCTAGGGCAATAGGTTGTGAACATGTTGCAACAAGGACACCTCAAAGAGCTATTGAGCGACAAGGGGAGGAACAACTTCGCCAGAGGTCGTGAACACCAAGGTCCGCTGAAGCCGGCTCGTACCATCAACATGATTATCGGCGGCAGCGATGATGCTTCCATCAACGGCTTTAAGTTCACTGTCACTCACAAGGTCAAAAGATCTATCACCCATAAACGATATGACAGACTCGAAGAAAGTATCATCCTCGACGAGTCAGATGCCGATGATTTGACTTTCCCTCATAACGACACTCTCGTCAATACTTTACGAATTTTAGATATTGATGTCAAATGTATCATGGTAGAAATGGGAGTGGAGCGTGCATTATCCATCCTCGAGTCCTCGCCCAGATGAGACTAGAGGACAAGATAGTGCCACACTGCATCACACTAATTGATTTTAATAACGCAGTTGAATGGACATAGGGTGAAATTACACTCCCCGTCTTAGCTGATGGCATAACGCTAGAGACAGGGTTCCACATAATGGACCAGGCCACCGCATACAATGTCATAGTAGGACGACCATGGATACATCCCATGAGAACCTTCCCCTCCAACCTATACCAAATGATCAAGTTCCCAACACTTTGGGGAATATTTAGCATATGAGGAGAACAACGCTCGTCCCGGTAATTCTACTGCATCGCCTTGGATAACACAATAACCCAACAGAAGAAAGACAAGGAAAAAGAGGTATAGTAATCAACAGGGTTGAGGTCGACGCAAGAAGAGACCAGGGACATCATCTTGGACCCCGAAACGG
>AWOL01S0088092.1:0-10675 GCA_000715115.1 Nicotiana otophora | reverse complement strand
AAATTTTAGTTTTAAACTCCTCTTGATTTTTCTGATCAATTGGAACAACACCAAATCCAATCTTCTAAAAAAGTAATAAATTAAAACCAATTTCAAAATTTTTAACAATATTTACGCAGATAAAAAAAAGGAGGAATGTAAAGTGTGTGCCCAATCATAGAATTTCTCATCAGTCATGACAAACGTAGAACGTTATTGGTGTAACGATAACTTAATTAATTACTCAAAAGTTATAAATATTTGTTATTCACGGACAAATCATTTAGAACTTTTGCTTCAATTGTAAAGATGAGTATAAAGATGGCTATAACATATAAATATGGTAGCGTATAGTGTTAATACTATAATGACATACCTATATTCTTCCGTATCATTTTTATTTTTGAATATGATTGGGTAATTAAGGTTACAATGCTTGAGTGATTATATGGAGTCAACAATTGATGAATTACACATTAAAGNAAAATCTCTGATATGGAAAGCTTTACTTTACTTTTATATTTAGTTTGAAAGTATTTTTGGGAAGGTCGGCTTGCCTAGTACCACCGATAGGGGCCATCACGACGGGTTAGGTTTTGGGTCGTGACATAAATTTAACTCAAACTCAGTTCAAATCTACTCCAAGTCACTTCAAATTTAAGTTTCGAACTCTTGTTAATGTTTTCAATTGATTAGAACAACACCAAATCCAAACAACTAACAAAATCGAAAAATCAAGATCTGAAATTTAACTAAATCTACTCCAAATTACTTTAAATTTTAGTTTTAAACTCCTCTTGATTTTTCTGATCAATTGGAACAACACCAAATCCAATCTTCTAAAAAAGTAATAAATTAAAACCAATTTCAAAATTTTTAACAATATTTACGCAGATAAAAAAAAGGAGGAATGTAAAGTGTGTGCCCAATCATAGAATTTCTCATCAGTCATGACAAACGTAGAACGTTATTGGTGTAACGATAACTTAATTAATTACTCAAAAGTTATAAATATTTGTTATTCATGGACAAATCATTTAGAACTTTTGCTTCAATTGTAAAGATGAGTATAAAGATGGCTATAACATATAAATATGGTAGCGTATAGTGTTAATACTACAATGACATACCTATATTCTTCCGTATCATTTTTATTTTTGAATATGATTGGGTAATTAAGGTTACAATGCTTGAGTGATTATATGGAGTCAACAATTGATGAATTACACATTAAAGTTTGTTTTGTATGAAAGATAAGAAGAAAGAAAAGAAAAAGAACATTAGAAGTACGTCTTTAATGTTGGGCTAAGGAATGAAAAAAGAATTTCAAGTTATATACAAAGTGGGTTAAACTAGGTAAGAAGCTAAAACATGGGCTAATTTTGGTAGCATTGTTACCCCAATTGATAAATAGAGTAATTTATAGTGCACAAACAGGGTAATTTTGTTTTTCTTTCTATTATATATAAATTGTTGATTTTCTTTGACGATATTAGAATAAAATCTAGTATAAATGGTAAAGAGGTTCAAAAATCATTTTAGGTCAATTGTTCAAATAAAAAATGTAATATTCTACCTTTTTTAAAAAAAACTATTGTATAAATTTTTAACTCCGTTACGTCTTAACAATCACATAGATCCCTATTCATGCTATCCGTTTCTTTAAAGATGGTTTAGCAATACCAATATCCCTTCTTCTAGGAAAAACTAAAAGGACTCTGTATTGATCATGAGTGTTTTGGTTGCATAGTAGCTGTCAATAACAAGTGCATTTGCAGCAAATGATTGTACAGACAAAATTAGATGGAACCAAACTCCGAAGCTGATTAACATCTAATTAAGGTGTGGTTAATACCACTAAATTAGGATCACTAGAGCAAAAACTTTATCTTTTTAATAGAAAGGATGGAAACAGAAATGTGGACAGTTTAGATTATGTACGTCCCACATGATAAAGATACCTTGATGGCACTAATGTATTACTATTAATTACAACAACAACATACCCACTATTATCCCACATCGTGGGATCTGGGGAGGGTAGTGTGTACGCAGACTTTATCCCTATCTTGTGAGGATAGAGATGATGTTTCCAATAGACCTCCGGCTCAGGAAAGCATAAGCACCGCATTATGCTTAAACAACATCTCCACTATTATCCCACACCGTGGGATTTGGGGAGGGTAGTGTGTACGCAGACTTTATCCCTACCTTGTGAGGATAGAGAGGATGTTTCCAATAGACCCTCGGCTTAGGAAAGTATAAGCACCGCATTAATGAAAATATAGACACGAAGGGACAATACCATAAAGCCATATAAAAGTAGAATAAAAATAACAAGATAGTAAGGTGATCAACAATGAAAGCAAACAACGGTTAGTCATAAAAATCTACTACCAACATAAAGCGAGACTGCGTGCCAATACTACTGTTATGAACACTCTAGACTACCTACTCTACTACCTTAATCCTTGACCTTCATACCTTCCTATCAAGGGTCATGTCCTCGATCAACTAAAGTTGCGCCATGTTAATAGTACTATTAAAATGTTCATAATCAAGGGATGATTCTGATTAACCAAGCATTTGGCTTTTGATCCAATAGTCACTGGGTATTTTAAATCCATATATAAGGATTTAAATTATATACACATAAAATTTACGCAATCAATTAGCATATTATTACTTTATTTTTTAGATTACTATATTAAATTTAGAATTTAGAATTACAAGTTATTGTAACTTAACTTAACCTAATGATGTAAAATGTTTATATATTATCGGNCTAAAAAAGTAATAAATTAAAACCAATTTCAAAATTTTTAACAATATTTACGCAGATAAAAAAAAGGAGGAATGTAAAGTGTGTGCCCAATCATAGAATTTCTCATCAGTCATGACAAACGTAGAACGTTATTGGTGTAACGATAACTTAATTAATTACTCAAAAGTTATAAATATTTGTTATTCATGGACAAATCATTTAGAACTTTTGCTTCAATTGTAAAGATGAGTATAAAGATGGCTATAACATATAAATATGGTAGCGTATAGTGTTAATACTATAATGACATACCTATATTCTTCCGTATCATTTTTATTTTTGAATATGATTGGGTAATTAAGGTTACAATGCTTGAGTGATTATATGGAGTCAACAATTGATGAATTACACATTAAAGTTTGTTTTGTATGAAAGATAAGAAGAAAGAAAAGAAAAAGAACATTAGAAGTACGTCTTTAATGTTGGGCTAAGGAATGAAAAAAGAATTTCAAGTTATATACAAAGTGGGTTAAACTAGGTAAGAAGCTAAAACATGGGCTAATTTTGGTAGCATTGTTACCCCAATTGATAAATAGAGTAATTTATAGTGCACAAACAGGGTAATTTTGTTTTTCTTTCTATTATATATAAATTGTTGATTTTCTTTGACGATATTAGAATAAAATCTAGTATAAATGGTAAAGAGGTTCAAAAATCATTTTAGGTCAATTGTTCAAATAAAAAATGTAATATTCTACCTTTTTTAAAAAAAACTATTGTATAAATTTTTAACTCCGTTACGTCTTAACAATCACATAGATCCCTATTCATGCTATCCGTTTCTTTAAAGATGGTTTAGCAATACCAATATCCCTTCTTCTAGGAAAAACTAAAAGGACTCTGTATTGATCATGAGTGTTTTGGTTGCATAGTAGCTGTCAATAACAAGTGCATTTGCAGCAAATGATTGTACAGACAAAATTAGATGGAACCAAACTCCGAAGCTGATTAACATCTAATTAAGGTGTGGTTAATACCACTAAATTAGGATCACTAGAGCAAAAACTTTATCTTTTTAATAGAAAGGATGGAAACAGAAATGTGGACAGTTTAGATTATGTACGTCCCACATGATAAAGATACCTTGATGGCACTAATGTATTACTATTAATTACAACAACAACATACCCACTATTATCCCACATCGTGGGATCTGGGGAGGGTAGTGTGTACGCAGACTTTATCCCTATCTTGTGAGGATAGAGATGATGTTTCCAATAGACCCCCGGCTCAGGAAAGCATAAGCACCGCATTATGCTTAAACAACATCTCCACTATTATCCCACACCGTGGGATTTGGGGAGGGTAGTGTGTACGCAGACTTTATCCCTACCTTGTGAGGATAGAGAGGATGTTTCCAATAGACCCTCGGCTTAGGAAAGTATAAGCACCGCATTAATGAAAATATAGACACGAAGGGACAATACCATAAAGCCATATAAAAGTAGAATAAAAATAACAAGATAGTAAGGTGATCAACAATGAAAGCAAACAACGGTTAGTCATAAAAATCTACTACCAACATAAAGCGAGACTGCGTGCCAATACTACTGTTATGAACACTCTAGACTACCTACTCTACTACCTTAATCCTTGACCTTCATACCTTCCTATCAAGGGTCATGTCCTCGATCAACTAAAGTTGCGCCATGTTAATAGTACTATTAAAATGTTCATAATCAAGGGATGATTCTGATTAACCAAGCATTTGGCTTTTGATCCAATAGTCACTGGGTATTTTAAATCCATATATAAGGATTTAAATTATATACACATAAAATTTACGCAATCAATTAGCATATTATTACTTTATTTTTTAGATTACTATATTAAATTTAGAATTTAGAATTACAAGTTATTGTAACTCAACTTAACCTAATGATGTAAAATGTTTATACATTATCGGTGCATATAAATTAATTAATTTCAATTTATATATAATTAATACTCCAAGTTGGAAGATGGGAAACATAAGCTTGACTTGTCGGGATAAACATGACACCAATTAGCTTAACCAAAATGAAACAAAATGCATAATTAATAACTCTTCAAAAGCATATGACAGGGAATCCGCAGCATACCATGCGCATCTTCTAATTTACTTTTATTTAATTAATAATCAGCTTTCCTTAAAACAAGGGGCATAATCAACTGAATGCTGCTGCCAGCCTAGGAGCTAGAAAATCTCCTATATCTCTCTCTTTCACATTTCATCCTTATCCTATTGTTTTTATCTTATCCGATATCCGATAATTATATTGAGACTCAATTATATTTGGATTCATGCCGAGACATTCTACATGAAATAAAATGCTCCCTAATAAAGATGACGTCATGTTGAAAATTATTCAAATCGAGAGGACGAAAGAATATTTATCATTCCACCGCTTTGGTATCCTTATCCTACTTTAACCCTTGTTAACCTCACAGGAATAGGTATAGGAACAGTACTAGAATAGTAAATTATGTTAACTCTTATTGGTGATCTTATCCTTCTTTCTTAAGTTTAACGCTATCTTGAAATAGATCAGAATTATTCAGTTCAATGCAAATATAGCAACCACTTTTTAAAGCATACCGACTTCTTGATTTTGTATAGCTGAGATGAATCATGATAGGGCAGTAATTTCCCATGCTTGTGACTTTTGTTAGTGTAGTATACTTTATATGATATTTTAAGTATTCAATTTTAAAAACAAAGGTCTATCAGTGCATGCCATGGCCTCCAAATTAGTTTGACACAACTCCACTTTCATTATTACTTCTGCTAATAAACTATTATCGTTCATTATTAAAAACAAGAGAGAGTGTGTGCGCGCGCAGTGTACAACTCAGACATGAGATAATCAATGACGGATATAAAGCATATATATATATATATAAAGAAATTTAAATACTTATAAATATTTGACTATAAACTTGATTATTATTGTGCATTAACTTTGGGTCGGCTATATAACATAGTTAGGATACTGTATATATAACTCAAATCAAATGTGTATAGATGAATTGAATCCTAACTAGTATGCACGCAAACATGCAGCAGGCAAACGTACATTATCTGAATTCCCTGGACAAAAAAGGTTAACGAGACCTTCCACAAAAAGATGCGAACAATAAAGCATGCATTCATGTCCGATAATATTTTGGCTAAAATAGGTGTCCGAAAACTGAATTTGGACTTGCGATGGTGTAGAAAAGAATCAATATTTATTAGGAAAACTACTTTTATAAGGGTTCTTGTCACATTATCCTTTACGGTAAAAACCAAAACAAATAGGTGAAAATCCTGAAGTGGAAAAAAATAAAATGGTTTACTTGTTGGAATGGTACTTCTTAGTTTGTGTACTACATTTTCTGCTTAGTACAAACTGTTGGCGGCTACCGTTAAAATGTTTTCCCACCTCGTGCAGCGAAATAATAGCAGAAGTAGTAATTCCTTTTCTTTCTTTTTTTAATTTAGTACATAATGTTAAAGCTAATCTATAAATACATTCTGTATGTACTAGTATATTTTTAAATAAATTTATAAGTTTAGTCCTTAACTGCACTATTAACATTAACATTTTCAATTTACTGCAAATATTGATACGATAGTAGACTAATCCTTTCATCCGTATAAAAAATCTTTACGTATAAAAAAATCTTTTGAGAAACTGAAACAATTTGTAATGAACCACCAGGCAGCAACCAATTGAACCTTAATTCGGATATATATATATACGCNAAAAAATCTTTACGTATAAAAAAATCTTTTGAGAAACTGAAACAATTTGTAATGAACCACCAGGCAGCAACCAATTGAACCTTAATTCGGATATATATATGCGCTATATTAAAATAAATAAAGATATTAATGTTAGTACTATTTTATTTTAGATTAAGAATTGGATCCCCATAGTACGATAGGACAAAGTTAAGGAAGTGCGTGGTGATTGGTGGCAGTGACAGACCTTGGGCAACTAAAGAGTTTGGGGTGAACGACACGCGGATGGATAGAGTGTGTGGTCCCCTTCCAGGAGTATTAGGAAGAGGGCGCGTGTAATAATTCTAGGTTGCAACCATCTGCCCTTTCCTTGCCTACGAAGTTGTCCTTTCATTGCCTCTTGTTTAATACATGACACAATATTTAAGGGGAAAAAAGATGCATTTTAAAATATGTATTTTTAAAAGTTTAAAAGATAAAAATTTTATTGACCATAATATTTATGTGGCTAGAAAAGTTTCATTAAAGATAAAGTGAATAAAATAAAAAATTTAAAGTTAAATTATTTCTAAATATAAAAATATGTCATTCTTTCTAAACAGTCTAATAAGAAATATATGTCATTTAAATTGAAACGAAGACAATAACACTTTTAGTTTTTCAATATTCAAAATTTTTAATTTTAATCATGTATTTGGATATAACATCTTTAGCATTTTGAAAAAAAAATTACATATTTGAAAATTGTATTAAAAATATTATAAATTATAATAATTAATAATTCAAAATATTTAAAAAATATATTAAAAAATTATAATAAAATAATAATTTATTTGACTCTCGAAATTCGAATACGAAAAAGAAAGTATTTGTTTTGAAATGGGTCCCAATTAATTTGAGGTTGTACTGTATTATGCTAATTAAAAGGGAGAGTGCTCCCCATCCGAATTCTCCTTTCCCCGCTGGACTCTCAAAATAGCACTTGCACCTTTTTGCAGATTCTTAAGCAAGAAGACAATATATGCAGTGTTCGGAAGTTCTTTAATTTCTTGAGATCATTGTGTTAAGTCAAAATAATTTTTCACACATATACATAATAATAAAAAATATTTAATAAGTTAAGTCTCATTTATGCTTCTTAATTGAATATAAGCAATTGAACCTGAAAGGGAAATTAAGTACTAATTGAATTCGTCAAAGTCATGCTGATATTTTGTGAACATAAAAGCTTTTTCAAAGACATAAAAGATGGAAGAAAAGAAAGATAAAAAGGGAGAAAACTGAAAAAGGAAGGACAGACAAGCAGGTTGTGAATAAGCAAGTTGTCCACGTAATACCACTTTGAATCAGGAAACTCAGTGTACTCATATATGTGTTGTTGTTGTCTCTTCTCTTATTAGAGATGCAGTGATCCTCTTTCTTCCTTTTTGCCATCAAATCAAAACTAAACTAAGGGTTAAGGGGGTGCAAAATATGGATAAATCATAAATCTCATCGTGATAATGACTTCATGTTCTTCTCTTTGCAGACAAAATGAGAACATTCAAGAATTGTAAAGCTTCTCTTCCAACTCAGCAGGAAACAGCTATTTGACTCTTAATACTTTATATAAACGATACCAATTAGTTAACACATATTTTAGTTATGGTAACACATTTATTTCATGTCTTATATATGCTTGTCAGGAGTCTTTAGTCGATAGAGATTAAGCCAGTAGGAAATACAGAGATATATATTTTTATTTTTATTTTGCATAATATTGGGATGAAATTATTTAAATAACGAATATACATGTCAGTATAAATTCATATAACCGAACTAAATTTTGCTATATGTTAATTGCNGGAAATACAGAGATATATATTTTTATTTTTATTTTGCATAATATTGGGATGAAATTATTTAAATGACGAATATACATGTCAGTATAAATTCATATAACCGAATATGTTAATTGTAGATTACTTCAAATCTTCAATATCTTTTGTAATTTTAGACGTCGAGAATCCTAATGTATTAGTCTTTAGTGGTAGGAATTTTTTCTTTTTTCTTTTACTACAAAGAAGAGTCTAGGTAATCTTTAACTCCGTTGAATATATAACTATAGTTTCAGTATTTCACTAGCGTTAAATCTGTTGAGGAGCTTGAATATTTTGTTGTTACCCTTGTAAGAGTTAAAGTCACGTCCCCAGTTTTCAGAGCTTTTTTTATCTTGTAGTGCAGTGAAGCATCACTACTCCATAATTGACAAGATAGCTTTTTGCCTTCAATAGACATATAGAAGTCCCACGTTGGTTTATTTTGATTCTTTATATAGCCTTGAGCAGTCTAATTTTATGAACTACGTACCTTCTGGAGTTAGGTTAGATTTATTAGGGTAAAGCCTCTATTTGGGGGCGGCTTGGCTAGTAATTAGCCACAGATGGAGGAAAATACCACCTAATATAGGACAAGTAACTATGACTTCCTCCTCCAAATCCAGAGCTTTCTTTAATCTTTACTGCTTTCGATGTGGTCAGCTTTGGGATCTCAAACTCCCCACCCACAACACCCCTCTCAAACTCTTTTTTATTAATGACAAAACGTTGTAATAAAGTTAAGGAAATGCAATATATAATATTTTATCTTTTTTTAACTATCGGTGCTTGAAATAACTTGTGATTAATTTAGGTTAATAACAAGCGATCGATGCACAAAGTATTTCGAGTTTATGTAGAGTTGGAAAGGACCACACCCTCAAGGGTGCAATATAGACAAACATTAATGGCTGCTATCATGACTCAAATTCGTGACCTATAGGCCACACGGATGCAACTTTACTGTTGCTTCAAGACTCCCCTCGATTAATTTAGATTAATATCATAAAAATTGTATTATGCAAATTAGGTCTTCTTATCTAAAAAGGCTTTATTTAAGGACTTCTAAAATCTCCGATTAAGAGTAAAAGAATCTTTGATATATATATATATATATATATCCGTTGATGGTGCACTATTTGTTTCATTCTTCTACAGGAGTTGTTCTTTGTTTGCACTTTTGTTTTTTCTTTTTCTGTTCACGCCAAAATTGACCCTTCTTTATTTCTTATTTGCCCAATCAAGAAAGCAAATTGGAATCATTCTCTTTCTAGCCTCTACTGTTCGATAGCTATTAATATATGACAACAGATTTAAAATGTGTCCCGTGGCTATATCCATGCCACCTTACCCCCTATAGATTCTAGCTTGTCACAGTCATCATACATGCATTACTCTGTGCTTTTATTCTTGGTTAATTTCACAGATGTTGATTCAGCTTTCAATTTATTCCGTCAATGTTATAAAATTATTTGCTGTAATGAGAAATTAGTTTACTATGCATTTATATCACACAAAAAATAATGTCAGAGAGACTAGATTCGATCTCGAAAATAAAACTACTATATGACCCACCTAAAAATTTAAAAATTAATAATATGCCACAAAGTAAAAGATACTAAGTGTTAAATAGGGTTGGAAAATGAGTGTTTGTTAATGTATATATTAATGTACATGGATATATTAAACATATGGATATATTAATGTATACGGTCAAAACCGAATTTGCTCTTCGTATAACTAATCGAGACTAGAACATGATAGGCCAAGGCTCAACCTCGTGTTATATCTAATCATGGTGCGAAGTTAGGTTGCCGAGCTCGTGACCCAGATACCAATCAAGATCGAGATCGTCCAAGATCGAGACCGAGCAAGATCGAGACCGAGCGAGACGAGGGAAGCTTACCGAGCCAAATAACGAAGAGCCGAAATATCCACAATCGGGCGAGGATCGCGACTGAAATCCTGGCATGTATCAAGAAGAGGCTGATTGATTAGCTTATCATGAGATTCCTTATTGTATTTAGAATTGTATCAAGAGTAGGATTCCCCTACTATATAAAGAGGGTCTGATCATTTGTAAGACACATCACATTTATGCAATACAAACAATTATACAACCTTCTTTTATCTTTCAATATCTTGTTCTTCTATTCATCTATCAGTTGAATCTTCACTTGGTTTGAGGGTGATCGAATTCGAGGGCCAAGGCTATTCGATTCGTTTGGTTTGCATTATTTCTTTCACAGTCAATTTCGATATTAATATATATATTCTCTCAATTTGTGCCAAGTTACATAACGTATCCTT
>AWOL01S0088085.1:16082-28405 GCA_000715115.1 Nicotiana otophora | reverse complement strand
ACATGCGCGCTTGTCACTTGGAGCTGCCGAGACCACGTGGCCGACCGTGGCGACGGGCGTTGGGAGGGTGGCCAGGACGCCACGGGGCGCGTCCAAGGGGTCATGGGGCATAGTTGGAAAGCCGCCCATGATAGTACTAACAGATCTCCTTGTGAGACGCTCAGATGGTGCACTCTAGAATAGTACAGCTAGATATGAATGCTAGAATGTTCAAAGACAAGCACTGGAATCTTGGAAGGAATAAATATTACCTTAGTATGGCTTGCGTCCTAAGTAGAGAAAGAATGTTAGGCAATCTGAAGAGCCAGTGGATGGAGCAAGGGATGCTAAAAGCAAAAGAATGTCTTGTTCGAGTTTTCAGAATAAAGTGATAGACATAAAGTGATATTAGCGGGAAATAAGAAGAGAATTAATGAAGAATTATAAGTAAGATATGATACATGGATGACAACGGTAGATCAAAAAGATGACAGTATTACAGAATCTATAGCCAAGTGAGGGAAGAGACGAGAGGCGACAGGCCTTAAGATAACAAAAGAGTATAGGCCATACAGTCATATCCTTATTCCGAGAAATAAGTTTGTGACTCCAACGCGACTACCAGAAAGGAGAGTTAAACCCCAGAGTAATAGAAAATAGTATGGGCCGGTGAACAAGATAAACAAAACATGAATTAGGAGCTAAGTGATTTGATAATAGTCAGCGTCATGAGAATTTTAGATTTGCGTTCCGGCAATAATAGAATGAACAACAGAAGAAGATTCATGAGGAATTCAGAGAATGGTCGTTCAGGAAGACGCTTTCCTAAAGCAAGCAATGCGAGCAAAGTTAAGTTTAAAGGACTATGTGTGCCAGTTACACTAAGTGTCACCCTCATAAGTAAGGAATTTTGTTATCCTTGGTATAGAAGGATNAGAATGTTAGGCAATCTGAAGAGCCAGTGGATGGAGCAAGGGATGCTAAAAGCAAAAGAATGTCTTGTTCGAGTTTTCAGAATAAAGTGATAGACATAAAGTGATATTAGCGGGAAATAAGAAGAGAATTAATGAAGAATTATAAGTAAGATATGATACATGGATGACAACGGTAGATCAAAAAGATGACAGTATTACAGAATCTATAGCCAAGTGAGGGAAGAGACGAGAGGCGACAGGCCTTAAGATAACAAAAGAGTATAGGCCATACAGTCATATCCTTATTCCGAGAAATAAGTTTGTGACTCCAACGCGACTACCAGAAAGGAGAGTTAAACCCCAGAGTAATAGAAAATAGTATGGGCCGGTGAACAAGATAAACAAAACATGAATTAGGAGCTAAGTGATTTGATAATAGTTAGCGTCATGAGAATTTCAGATTTGCGTTCCGGCAATAATAGAATGAACAACAGAAGAAGATTCATGAGGAATTCAGAGAATGGTCGTTCAGGAAGACGCTTTCCTAAAGCAAGCAATGCGAGCAAAGTTAAGTTTAAAGGACTATGTGTGCCAGTTACACTAAGTGTCACCCTCATAAGTAAGGAATTTTGTTATCCTTGGTATAGAAGGATTAATGCAAGGCAAGTAAGGGTCATCGATGATGTGAAAAGATGCCAAAAAAGAAGAGATAAAACATCTATAGGTAGGTCGTCGTAGCTCCAACTCTTAGTACTCCCCTAAAGGGGGGAATATGGAGTGATATGGAATTAAGTCAGAATTAAGTGGTTCTAGTAATTATGGAACGGTAAAGGAAAAATGCGATAAAAAAATGAAAAAGGGATGAGATTGCACTTATTCAAAGCCTGCAGATATGCTACGATTTCATAACATTATGCAAAAATGACGTTAAGGAGAAGAAGTAAGGGTTCCTGCCCGATATGTCATTGATAGATAAGGAGCCAGTGCAAGAGGCAAGTTAAGACAAAGGAAATAATCCAAGAAAGATTACGCGAAATATTGATATGAGGATGGGCCAACAAATAGTTAGCAATTGATTTAGGAAGAGCCTAGCTATGGCTAGACAAGAGGATACAGACAAATAAACAGATCATGCAAGATAAATATAGGGAACCCCAACATGGGAAATTCAGCCTCACAATTATGACATCATGATCCTTGAGAAATATTCAGACAAGAGTTGGGTAGTTAAAAGGTGCAGTATAACTGTTACGGAAATAAAAGAGAGTGACACTGGGAAACAGTCAAAATTTAAGTTCAGAAACAACCCTACGAGCACAAGGGCATGGAGGTAAGTAAGGATAATTACAAGTAAGAAAACAACATCAAATATTATATCGGGTAAACAATGTAATAAGCTCACGGCCTTGCAAGAGTCAGAGGTTCCTCCCTAGGTACTACAATGAAAAATTATCTGAGGAAATAAGTAAGAAGGCTTCAACCTAAGCATAGTAACTTGAAGAAGGAATGGTCATGTAAAAACCGTCTCACTACAAAATCGTACGCACTCCAAATGAAAGTGGCACCTACCATGGCTAATGAACAAGGAGTAAAACCTAAAGTAATATTCGAGACCATATGAGTTGCGCAAAAATTTCAGCATGCATGGGAGCTAAGATAAGCTAAGTATGCACGCAACAAGGGGGCAAAAAGATCAGGAAAGGTGATTGCTTACGTTTGAAGAAAGCTGAGATGGAACAAAATGAATTATTCGATCAATGATCCAGAGTTAGTTATGAACGCACTTAAGATTTCGGAGTATTATTCATGCAGCATATAAGTTGACAATCATACAGCCATTGAAGACTCTGAGATAAGTTAAAAGAAAGAATTGAGCCCAGTGCATAGATAAAGGATTGAATTGTTAGAAGTTGTATCATGGATACTCCATAGCGCCCATGAAAGGCTAAAGTAATAACTAATACTAGGAGCCGCAGATCGGGAGATAGCTTAAGTCTACATGAAGGCTGATCAGAAGGAAGAAGAAACAAAAGAGTTACATCAACCAAGTAAATCAGGAGTTTGAAGAAATTGTGATTGAGAATATTGCAGAATCACTCTTAATATCAGAGGTACAAGAGAGGTAGTACAACAGCCATATTCTATAACGGCTCTACGATAAAGCTAGTTAGAAGAGTACCAGCCTTATAAAAAGTCAGTATGAAGCTCCCATCGGATTGTGTATGCACCAGAGGTGAAAGTGTTACAATAGAACTTGAAGTTGTGGATGTGAATTATACCTATGTAGAAGGGAGGTCATAAAAGAGATAGAAGAGGTAAAGGTGAACAATGTACGAGGTACTCAAGTGCAGAAGATTGTGAATAATCCATACTTCAGATAGAAGGCTAGAAGCGCTGGGATTCAGTATCCAGGAATGATAACGGCATCGTCAGTGGCATATCTTCCAACCTATGGTTTCTAAATATCGAGAGGTCTAGTTAAGAAAGTAAACGAGAGTTAGAGACGATGCAATATTTTGCTTGATGTTCTATAATAACACAAGGAAATCTATGGTGCAAGCAAGTCGAAGGAAGGTTGTGAGTAATATAAATAGATATGTGAAGGTCGCAAGCTAAAGTATGGTAAAGCGATAAGGTTTTAGGAAGACAGGAGTAAGGATAAGAAACGGCAAGTGAGAAGGTGGCGAGAAGGGATAAGTCCTCGGGATTAAGCCCATGAGAACAAGAATTATAGAAAGCTTAATATAGCTTGAATATACTCAAGGGAGTCTAAGACTAGTAGAATTTAAAAGAGATGGAATGCTGCCCTGGTAATAGAATAAGGGAGTAATTATGATAGATAAAGGATGATGTTTGGGCCTTCGATTGAGTGACGACTTGATGAATTCTACAGGATTAAAATACCCTCATAAGATAAATCACATTGGGATACTATAAAAATATGGTTATTGAAGTACAGTATCGCCGCTAAATGGATCAGGAAGATCACTTCAAATATTCCTCGATGCAACGCGAGCCCTAGCGGTAGTGTTACATAAGAGACTAAGTTATCAGTGGTAGATGATAGATCAACATTAAGGTGAATCAACAATGAATGGAAAAAAGTCACAAAGTATGAGATGATATTAGGCTGTCATTCTTAAGATGAACAGTAATGAGGAAGTATTAAAGGACTTAGATTTATACATATGGGATAAGCAACGAAAGTAACCTGGGGTTTGGTAGCAAACCTCAGTAACGATAAATCTAAGTAAGAGTTATGGTATAGCATGACCTACTTAGATGCAGTAAAGTCATGCGGATAGATAATCGGGTCTATGAAATAAGGTATAGCAATATTGTAAGTTCAACAAAATACCGAGCAAAGAACTTCAGTATACCCATAGATGCCCAGAGGGACATCTTGTCAAGTTCTGTATATGTTACCAAAGTGAGGCCTAGAGATTGGCGCACCTACAAGGAAAAAGTCGTACAGGCTGCATGACCGAAGGTAGCAACAGTTACATGATTGAAAGGATTCTGACCATAGGTCATAGTGTGAGAAAGAGACCTAAAGTGGGGAATGCCTTGGCCTTTGGATTTATTCACAGAACAGTTGCCCAGATGGCAAGAAAAGTACTAAAGTATTCGGAAGACATAGGTTATGACAACAGTCAACATTCAAGGATGAATGTTCCAAAGAGGCGAATGATGTTACACCCCACATTTTCGTACATAAAAGTATGCCATAAGTAAATCGATATATGCTCGGAAATGAGATGTTATATCCCGCATTTTCGGACGTTGAAGTTTCGTCGTAAGTTGATCGACGCACGCTCGGGAATGAGATTATTTTGAGGTTATAAGAATTTATGCTATTTCAAAATAAGTGATAAGTAAATTCGTGAAGGTGAAAGGCTAAGCGAATCGAAGAAAATGAGTTCCGTCGAAGTTTGGCAATTATTGGTTAGGGGGAGATTATTAAGTTAATCAAGAGATTAGTGGTTAATTAAAGAAACAAATTTGGATAAGCTTGAGGTGTTTAACGTGGCAGCCCAAGCAATTACTCTTTAGTCATTTAAAATAGGTGTCACGTTAAGGAATTTGGTGGCCAAATCATTCCTAAAGTGGGGCCTACATCATAAGACTTCTTAAAACTTAAGAAGTCATTCAACAGTAACGTTAATCTTCAAATTTCAACTCACTTAAAATATTTCTCTATCCTGGTAACATGGGAACTTTAGCATCTTCAAAAAATTCAACATGATTTCATGGCAATCGACGAGATTTCTTAGCATCTTAAGCAACGTGAGATTTTGCGATTCTAAAGGAGTACAGTGCAACCTTTCTCAAGAATATTGTATGAATTTTTTCCTACTCCAGGTATGTTAAGGCTAAGCCCTATCTTCATTTTGGCATGACCTCATAATTACATGAGTTTGATAACGAGGCATAAAGCAAAATTCATATCCCGGAATTTACGTATATTTTCCTAGTCTTGTAAGTTACAGTATTCTCCTTATCGGGACTTCATATTCAATTGAGTATTTTCTTTTTTCCAGTCATGAGAGCAGAGAATCTATATATACAGTATTATAGTATTTTCATTACCATCGAGCTATAATTGATGGGCAGGCCCTTATTAGGCAACCTATGATCAGATGGTACGTTATATACCGAGCCTACTATGGTCGAGCGCCTATGAGTGAGCCCAGTTGGCCGAGATACAGAGCCTAGAATGGCCGAGCGCCTATGAGCGAGCCTACTATGGCAGAGTAGATATATACATATATCGAGCCTTATAAAGCCGGACAACTGTTTTACTTACTATATTGAGAGAGTTGAGTCAGTATCAGCAGGTAAGCATATCTTCAGATTATCTTTGAATCCCAGTTACTTTCAGCTATTATATTATCAATTCAATTTCAGCTTTCACTATATTGCCTTCCATACTCGGTACATTATTTCGTACTGATGTCCCTTTTCTGGGGGCACTGTATTTTATGCGTGCAGGTTCAGACAGACAGATGGGTATACCTCCTCGTTAGGTGTTGTGCGAGTTCAGCTTGATCAGTAAGCTCCATGCCCTTCGGAGTTGTCGGGTCTAGAGCTTTATGTACATCTTGTATATATATATATATATATGTATGTATATATGTTATGAGTAGGTCGGGGCCCTGTTTCGATCACAGTATATCCATCAGTAGAGGCTTGTAGACATATCTTGTCATTTAGTGCAGTATGTTGGGCTTGTAGGCCTTTTATGTATATTGTGTTGGTTTACTAGCCATAGTAGTTATGACGGCCTTGTCGGCCCTGCTTTATATTGATGTTTAGTCAGCATTCAATTGTCTTGCAATGTGGTCTATGTCCAAAGTATGACATTATATGTTCAGAGTCCCTTAGTCGCAAGTTGGTACGCAAGGATGGGTAAGGCACCGGGTGCCGGTCTTGCCCCCCAGGTTCGAGGTGTGACAACAACTTTCATAAATGAATCTATTCATAAAAGTGCTAGGGGTGTCTATGTTCTTGATTCCCCATATGTCTTATTATTATATCTTCTGTTCATGGGTCTCAGAAAAATACGTAGTTGATAAAGTTTATCCGAAAGGCATATTGATCTTATCACATTCTGAGAAACCTTATTAACGCACTTCTTATACATTTAATGCATTTATACATGTACATTGACCCATGACCAGATGGTGTTATATACGCTTATATTATATGTATATGGAATATGGGAAAAGGTTACGGCATTATATACGCTCCACCACCTGATCAGCTGGTATACATTGATGGTTTGCCCACAGTGGCCGAGATAATATGATAGGATGCCCTCAGAGGCTTGATGATGTTATGTATGCATACACCTATGCATGGTATGACATTTATATGCATATGCATGACATTATAAATATGAAATGATTCATAGAGCTATTCAGACTTACATGTTGAGTGTTTTACTTCATGTTTCTCTCATGTCTTTTATTTACTGATTTTCATTCCTTACATACTCGGTACATTATTCGTACTGACGTCCCATTTGCCCGGGGAAGCTATGTTGCATGCCCACAGGTCCTGATAGACAGGTTGAGAGTCCTCCAAGTAGGCTATCAGCTCAGAGGAAGGTGTTAGTGCGCTCTATTTGCTCCAGAGTTGCTTATTTGGTCAGTATGAATTGGACATGTATTGATTAGTATGGCGGGGCCCTGTCCCGACCTTTATGGTATTTATATACTCTTAGAGGCTTGTAGACATTTGTCATGTACGTGAAAGATTGTATGGCCTTGTCGGCCTATGTTCAGTATATGAGTGATCATTTTGGTCTTATAGGCCCGTATGTCATATGTATAAGTTTGTATTACATGTTGGATCGTCCAATGTCGAGTATTCCCTCATGTTTTATTGTAGTTATCTCATGGCAGCCTTTCCATCTCAATTACATATAATAGTAAGATACGAAAAGATACGTTACGTTGGTACTCCGTTGAGTAAGGTACCGGGTGCCCATCACGGCCCATCGGTTTGGGTCGTGACAAAAGTGGTATCAGAGCAGTTCTGTCCTAGGTAGTCTATAAGTCGTGTCAAGTAGATTCTTGTTTATGAGTGTGTTGTGCACCACACTTATAAGCAGGAGGCTACAGGGCATTTAAGACTGTCTTTCTTTCTTCTTACTCTAGATCGTGTGGTAGAGCTCAGTTGTAAGAAGTTAAACTCCTAAATTCTATTTTATTCATAATAAGACGATACCTACATCCAAAAGACAGTTGGTAAGAGATTGAATGTGGTTGTGGAAGAGTTGAGTTAGAGGAACTCAATTTTGCATCATGCTTGTGTTGAATAAATGTGAGGTCTTCATCAGAACATGTGTGTACTAAGATGTGTAAGCTTTTTGATAAGGATCCCTAAGGAAAGAATATCTGTCCACTCGTATGGTAAAAAGGAATAAGAGAATCGGAAGGTAGACACAAGTTTCAGCAAGTAAAAGAAGCAAGGTGAAGAAGGGTACAAGGTACCCAGTTAATGAAGATTAACAGTATTTATAATTCAAGCAGAGAAATAAAAGCATTCCGAGTTACTTTCAACAGTAATGGAGATATATACAATTAGCCATACCCATCTATATTATGCCCTATGGGAGCCGACAGATATAGTTTAAGAGAAGTATGGGATATCAGGATCAAGGTGGGGTTAGAGTAACCCAAACTTGTGGATGGATTGTTAGCATTAGTTGACATTTCCGTAGGATATTGCAAATGTGCTAATAGATCTCCTAGTGAGACACCCAGATAGTGCACTCTAAAATAGAACATCTAGATATGATTACTACAAAGATAGGCACTGGAATCATGGAAGGGATAAATATTATCTTAGTATGGCTCCCGTTCCTAGTAGAGAAATAATGTTAGGCAACCCGAAGAGCCAGTAGATGGAGCAAGGGGATCTAAAAGCAAAAGAATGTCTTGTTGAAGTTTTCAAAATAAAGTGATAGAAAGAAATGTTAGCAGGGAAATAAGAAGAGAGTTAATGAAGCATTATGAGTAAGATGTGATACATGGATGACAATGGTAGATAAAAAAACAAATGGCAGTATTACAGAGTCTATAATCAAGTGAAGGAAAAGACAAGAGGAGTCAGGCCTTGAGACAACAAAAGAGTATAGGCCATAAAGTCATATCCTCATTTCGAAAAATAAATTCGTGACTCTAATGTGATTACTAAAAGGAAAAGTTAGACCCCCAGAGTAATAGAAATCAGTATGGACTAGTGAACAAGATATAATGAACATGAATTAGGATTCGGAAGATTTGATAATAGTCGATATCGTGAGAATTTTAGAGATCGCGTTCCAGCAATAATAGAATAGACAACAAAAGAATGACCGTTAAAGTTTATTCAGGAAGACGCTTCCCTAAAGCAAGTACGGTGAGCAGAGTTAAGCTTAAGGGACTAAGTGTGCCAGTTACACTAAGTGTCACCCTTGTGCGTAAGAAATTCAACTATCCCTAGTATAGAAGGCTTACCGCAAAGCGAGTAAGATTTCAGTGATAATGGGAAAAACAAAACGCCAAAGATGAAGAGGTAACTATGGAATAGTAAAGGAAGCATGCGGTGAAAAGGAAAAAGGAACGAGATTGCATTTATTCAAATCCTACAGATATGCTATAATTCCAGAACATTATGCAAGCACGACGCTGGGGAGAGGCAGTAAGGGTTCCCCCGAGATGTTATTGGTTAATAAAGAGTCGGTGCGAGAGGTAAGTTAAGACGAAGGATATAACCCAAGAGAGATTAAGCGGAATATAGATATGAGAATGGACCAACGAGTAGTTAGCAGGAGATTCAGGAAGAGTCTAGTTATGGCTAGACAAGAGGATACAAATAAATCAACAGATCATGCAAGATAAATGTATTGAACCCCAGCATAGGGAATTCAGTCTCGCAGATACGAGATCGCAATTGTAGAACAGAAAACAAAATTTAGATAGGAGTTGGGGTAATTAAAGGTACCGTATGAGTGTTACGGAAATAAAAGAGAGTACCACTGGAAAGACAGTCAAAATATCAGTTCAGGAGCAACCCTACAAGCACAAAGGCGTGGAGGTAAGTAACTACGGATAATTATAGGCGAGGAAAGACATCAAAACTTCCGTCGAGTATACAATGTAATAAGCTCGCAGCTTTACAAGCGTTAGAGGGTCCTCCCTAAGTGCTACAATGAAAGACTAGCTGAGGAAATAAGGAAGAAGGCTTCAACCGAAACATAGTAACTTGAAGAAGAAATGTTCATGTAAAGACAGTCTCACTACAACATTGTATGCATTCCATAAGAAAGTGGTATACCTACCGTGGCTAATGAACGGGAAGTAAAATCAAAAGTAATATTCAAGATCATATGAGTTGTACGAAAATTCCGGCATGCGTGGGAACTAAGATAAGCTATGTATGAACGCAACAAGGGGCAGAAAGCTGAGAAGGAACGAAATAAATTATTCGATCAATGATCCAAAGTTAGTTACGTTATGAACGCACTTAAGATTTTGGAGTATTATCCATGCGGCATATATGTTGACAATCATACAGCCGTAGAAGACTCTGGTATAAGTTAAAAGAAAAAATTAAGTCTAGGTCATAGACAAAGGATTGAATTGTTAGAAGATTGTATCATGGATATTTCATAGCGCCCATGAAAGCCTAAAGTAATAACTAATACCATGAGCTGCAGATCGGAAGATAGCTTAAGTCTACATAAAGGCTAATCAGAGGGAAGAGGAAACTAAAGAGTTATATCAACTAAGTAAATCAAGAGTCTGATTACTGGACCAGGAAAATTATAGAAATCATGATTGAAATCATTGCAGAATCACTCTTAGTATCAAAGGTACAATAGAGATAATACAACAACCATATTCTATAACGGCTCTACGATAAAGCCAGTTAGAAGAATACCATCCTAATAAGAAGTCAATATGAAGCTCCCACCGGATTGTGTATGCACCAGAGGTGCAAGTATTATAATAGACCTTCAAGTTGCGGGTGTGAATCATACCTATGTGGAAGAGGGAGTTATGAAAGAGATAGAAGATACGATGCGAGCTTTTAAGGTAAGTAACATAAAGGTGAACAACGTACGAGATACTCAGGTGCAGAAGGTTATGAATAATCCATACTTCATATAGAGGGCTAGAAGCATTGGGATTCAGTATCCTGGAATGATAGCGGTGTCATTAGTGTCATATCTTCCAGCCTATGGTTTCTAGGTATCGAGAGTTCTAGTTAAAAGAGTAAAGAAGAGTTTGAGATGATGTGATGTCTCGCTTGATGTTCCAGAATAACATAAACAAATCTATGGTGCAAGCAAGTTGAATGAAATTTGCGAGTAGTATAAATGGATATGTGTAGGTCGCAAGCTAAAGTTTGGTAGAGCGACAAAGTTTTAAGAAGACATGAATAAGGATAAGGAAAGGCAAGTGAGAGCGTGACGAGAATGGATAAGTCCTTGGGATTAAGCCCATGAAAACAAAAAAGATAATGGTTTCTCTAAGTTATAGAAAGTTCAGTATAGCCTGAATGAACTCAAAGGTGTAAGACTAATAGCATTTAGAATAGATAAAGGATGACGTTTGGGCCTTCGATTGAGTAATGATTTGAAGAAAAAAAGAAAAAAAAAAGGGATTTCATAAATTGTACAAGATTAAAATACCCACATAAGGTGAATCACATTAGGATGCTATGAAATACGGTTATGGAAGTATGGTATCGCCCCCAGGTGGATCAGTAAAATCACTTCAAATGTTCCTCGATGCAACGTGAGCCCTAGTGATTACGTAAGAGGTTTCAAATTATCAGTGGTAGATTGTAGCTCAATATTGAGGTGAATCAACAATGGATGGATAAAAGTTACAAAGTATGAGATGAGATTAGACCGTCATTCTTAAGATGAAGAGTAATGAGGAAGCATTAAAGGACTTAGATTTATACATATTGGATGAGTAACGAGAGTAACCTAGAGTTTGGTAGCAGACCTCAGTAACAATAAACCGAAGTAAGAGTTATGGTATAGTATGACCTACTTAGATGTAGTAAATCAATAGACTCCCATAGGTACAACTTTTCATAATTACGTATATGTTCACAAAGTGAGGCCTAGAGATTAGCTAAAAGCTGGATGAAAAATGAGAGAAGGGTCGCATAGGCACACATACAAAGACAAAGTCGTACAGACTGCATGATAGAAAGGTAGCAATAGTTACGAGATTGGAAGAATTTCGACCACAAGTCGTGGTATGAGAAAGAGGCCTAAAGGGGGGAATGCCCCGGCCTTTGGATTTATTCACTGAACAGTTGCCTAGATGGCAAGGAGAGTACTAAAGTATTCGCAAGAGCTATAGGTTATGATAACGAAAAGCGCATTAGTCAACATTCGAGGACGAATGTACCAAAGGGGGGAGTGATGTTACACCCCATGTTTTAGTACGTGAAAGTACGCCACAAGTAAATTGATGAAAGCTTGGAAATGAGATGTTACATCCCACATTCTCGTAAGTTAAAGTTTCGTCGTAAGTTAATCGACGTAGACTCGGGAATGAGATTTTTTTTGAGGTTAAAAGCATTTATGCTATTTTTAACTGGCGATAAGTAAGTGCCGTAAAGGTTAGAGGGTAAACAAATCAAAGAAAATAACTTTCGTCAAAGTTTGACATTTTGGGATAAAATATGGTCCAAGATATAATACCCTGTAATTATGGACTAGTGTCGTACAATGTACCACATGACCATGATAGTAAGGTGTATAAAGTGTGTTAAAAGTGAGTAGTATTTTAAGTAATTTGAGATAATTCTTTATTATGTGGATAATTGGTTAATTAGTGATTTTTAGTGAGAGATTAACATGTAATTAGAAATGGGCGGATAATTATTTAGTGGAAAGATCACCCCCCCCCCCCC
>AWOL01S0088085.1:1036-15305 GCA_000715115.1 Nicotiana otophora | reverse complement strand
AGCAAGGGGCAATATTTGCCAAGTTCAAACCATGACTCTTTGGCTTGTATTCTAGGTGGCATAATTAGAGGTAATATTGGCTAAGTAGTCACCTAAGTGGGGCCCATACCCACTTTGATAAAGACATTAAAGTAAGATGTATAGCTTTATAAGTAACGGAGGGAATTATCAAAAAGGAATTCATATGAACCTTTACAATGCTATAGCAGCGTGAATTACAAATTCCAAGGGAGCCCGGTACAATCTTTCTCAAGGATATCATACGGATTCTTTCCTACTTCGATCTCGTTGTTATGTGTTTTATCGCGATTGACGTGTGTTAGAGGGATTCTCAAGAGAATCAGCTCAGGTATTTTAAGGCTACCCTTTTTTTCTTTTTGGCATGATTCATACGATAAAACGAAACGAGCAAATGCGCAATTTCATAAATGACTCTATTCATAGAAGTGCTAGGGGTGACTATGTTCTTGATTTTCCATGTGTCTTATTATTATATCTTCTGTTCATGGGTCTCAGAAAAATACGTAGTTGATAAAGTTTATCCGAAAGGCATATTGATCTTATGACATTCCGAGAAACCTTATTAACGCACTTCTTATGCATTTCTTGCATTTATACATGTATATTGACCCATGACCAGATGACGTTATATACATGTATATTATATGTATATGAAATATGGGAAAAGGTTACGGTGTTATATATGTTCCACCACCTGATCAGCTGGTATACGTTGATGATTTGCCCACAGTGGCCGAGATGATATGATGGGATGCCCTCAGAGGCTTGATGATGTTATGTACGCATACACCTATGCATGGTATGACATTTATATGCATATGCATGACATTATAAATATGAAATGATTCATAGAGCTATTCAGACTTACATGTTGAGTCTTTTACTTCATGTTTCTCTCATATCTTTTATTTACTGATTTTCATTCCTTACATACTCGGTACGTTATTTGTACTGACGTCCCATTTGTCTGGGGACGCTGCATTCCTCCAAGTAGGCTATCGGCTCGGCGGAAGGTGTTGGTGTGCTTCATTTGCTCTGGAGTTGCTTATTTGGTTAGTATGAATTGGACATGATTGATTAGTATGGTGGGGCCCTGTCCTGACCTTTATGATAGTTATATACTCTTAGAGGGTTGTAGACATATGTCATGTATGTGAAAGATTGTATGGCCTTGTCGGCCTATGTTCAGTATACAAGTTATCATTTTGGTCTTATAAGTCCGTATGTCATATGTATAAGTTTGTATTACATGTTGGGTCGTCCTATGTCGAGTATTCCCTCAAGTTCTATTCTAGTTATCTCACATCAACCTTTCCATCTCATTTACCTATAATAGTAAGATACGAAAAGATATGTTACGTTGGTACTCGATTGAGTAAGGTACTGGGCGCCCGTCGTGGCCCATCGGTTTAGGTCGTGACAAAAGTGGTATCAGAGCAGTTCTGTCCCAAGGAGTCTACAAGCCGTGTCTACTAGAGTCTTGTTTATGGGTGTGTTGTGCACCACACTTATAAGCAGGAGGCTATAGGGCATTTAGGACTGTCACTCTTTCTTATTACTCTAGATCGTGTGGTAGAGCTCAGTTGTAAGAATTTAAACTCCTAAATTCTATTGTATTCGTAATAAGACGATACCTACATCCAAAAGATAGTTGGTAAGAGATTGAATGTGGTTGTGGAAGAGTTGAGTCAGATGAACTCGATTTTGCATCATGCTTGTGATGAATAAATGTGAGGTATTTAGCAGAACACGTGTATACTAAGACGTGTAAGCTTCTTGATAAGGATCCCTAAGGCAAGAATATCTATCCACCCGTATGGTAAAAAGGAATAAGAGAATCGGAAGGTAGACATAAGTTTCAGCAAGTAAAAGAAGCAAGGTGAAAAAGGGTACGAGATACTCAATTAATAAAGATTAACAGTATTTACAATTCAAGCAGAGAAATATAAACATTCCGAGTTATATTCAACTATAACAGAGATATATACAATTAGCCACACCCATCTCAACTATGCCCTATGGGAGCTGACAGATATAGTTTAAGAGAAAGATGGGATATTAGGATCAAGCTGGGGTTAGATTTACCCAAAATTATGGATGGATTGTTAGCATTAGTTGACATTTCCGAAGGATATTGCAAATGTGCTAATAGATATACTTGTGAGACACCCAGATGGTGCACTCTAAAATAGTACAGCTAGATATGAGTACTACAAAGATATGCACTGGAAGCCTAGAAGGGATAAATATTATTTTAGTATGGCTCTCGTCCCTAGTAGAGAAAGAATGTTAGGCAACCCGAAGAGCCAGTAGATGGAGCAAGGGGTGCTAAAAGCAAAAGAATGTCTTGTTGAAGTTTTCAGAATAAAGTAATAGACATAAAGGTTAGCAGGGAAATAAGAATAGAGTTAATGAAGCATTACGAGTAAGATGTGATACATGGATGACAATGGTAGATAAAAGAAAATGACAGTATTACAAAGTCTATAGTCAAGTGAAGAAAAAGACGAGAGGTGTCACGCCTTGAGACAAAAAAAGAGTATAGGCCATAAAGTCATATCCTTATTTAAAGAAATAAATCCATGACTCTAACGTGATTACCAGAAGGAAAAGTTAGACCCCCAGAGTAATAGAAATCAGTATGGGTTAGTGAACAAGAAATACTGAACATGAATTAGGGATTGGAAGATTTGATGAAAGTCGACATCGTCGGAATTTTAGAGATTGCATTCCAGCAATAATAGAAGAGACAAAAGAAGAATGACCTTTAAAGTTCATTCAGGAAGACGCTTCCCTAAAGCAAGCAAGGTGAGCAGAGTTAAGCTTAACGGACTAAGTGTGCCAGTTACACAAAGTGTCACCATTGTGCATAAGAAATTCAACTATCCCTGATATAGAAGGGTTACCGCAAGGCGAGTAAGATGCCAGTGAAGATGTGGAAAGAAAATGCCAAAGAAGAAGAGGTAACTATGCAATAGTAAAGGAAGAATGCGGTGAAAAGGCAAAAGGAACGAGATTGCATTTATTCAAATCCTATAGATATGCTACCATTACAGAACATTATGCAAGCAAGACACCAGGAAGAGGCAGTAAGGGTTCCCCCGAGAAGTTATTGATTAATAAGGAGCCAGTGCGAGAGGTAAGTTAAGACGAAGTATATAACCCAAGAGAGATTACGCGGAATATAGATATGAGAATGGACCAACGAGTAGTTAGCAGTTGATTCAGGAAGAGTCTAGTTATGGATAGATAAGAGGATACAAATAAATCAACAGATCATGCAAGATAAATATATTTAATCCCAGCATAGGGAATTTAGTCTCGCCGATACGAGATCGCAATTGTTGAAAAGAAAAACAATCAGATAGAATTTGGGGTAATTAAAGGTACCGTATGAGTATTACGGAAATAAAAGAGAATACCACTGGAAAGACAGTCAAAATATCAGTTCAGGAGCAACCCTACAAGAACAAGGACATGGAGGTAAGTAACTACGGATAATTATAGTCCAGGAAGTACATCAAAAATTCCGTCGAGTATACAATGTAATAAGCTCGCAGCTTTACAAGAGTCAGAGGGTCCTCCCTAAGTGATACAATGAAAGACTAGCTGAGGAAATAAGGAAGAAGGCTTCAACCTAAACATAGTAACTTAAAGAAGAAATGGTCATGTAAAGACAGTCTCACTACAACATTGTATGCACTCCATAAGAAAGTGATATACCTACTGTGGCTAATGAACGGGAAGTAAAATCAAAAGTAATATTCAAGATCATATGAGTTGTACGAAAATTCCGGCATGCGTGGGAACTAAGATAAGCTAAGTATGCACGCAACAAAGGGGCATAAAGCTGAGAAGGAACGAAAGGAATTATATGATCAATGATCCAAAGTTAGGTACGTTATGAACGCACTTAATATTTCGGAGTATTATCCATGCAGTATATATGTTGACAATGATACAGCCGTAGAAGACTCCGGTAAAAGTTAAAAGAAAAAATTGAGTACAGGTCATAGATAAAGGATTGAATTGTTAGAAGATTGTATCATGGATATTCCATAGCACCCATGAAAGTCTAAAGTAATAACTAATACCATGAGCCGCAGATCGAAAGATAGCTTATGTCTACCTAAAGGCTGATCAGAGGGAAGAGGAAACTAAAGAGTTATATCAACTAAGTAAATCAGGAGTCTGATTACTGGACCCAGAAAATTATAGAAATCATGATTGAAAACATTGCAGAATCACTCTTAGTATCATATGTACAATAGAGATAATACAACAATCATATTCTATAACGGCTCTACGATAAAGCCAGTTAGAAGAATACCAGCCTCATAAGAAGTCAGTATGAAGCTCCCACCGGATTGTATATGCGCCAGAGGTGCAAGTATTATAATAGAGCTTTAAGTTATGGGTGTGAATCATACCTATACGGAAGGGGGTTATGAAAGAGATAGAAGATACGATGTGAGATTTTAAGGTAAGTAACGTAAAGGTGAACAATGTACGAGATACTCAGGTGCAGAAGGTTATGAATGATCCATACTTCAGATCGAGGGCTAGAAGCGTTGGGATTCAGTATCCAGGAATGATAGCGGTGTCATTAGTGGCATATCTTCCAGCCTATGGTTTCTAGGTATCGAGAGGTCTTTTTAAAAGAGTGAAGAAGAGTTTGAGATGATGTGATGTCTCGCTTGATGTTCCAGAATAACATAAGCAAATCTATGGTGCACGCAAATTGAAGGAATGTTGCGAGTAGTATAAATGGATATGTGTAGGTCGCAAGCTAAAGTATGGTAGAGTGATAAGGTTTTAAGAAGACATGAGTAAGGATAAGGAAAGGCAAGTGAGAGGGTGACGAGAATGGATAAGTCCTCGGGATTAAGCCCATGAAAACAAGAAAGCTAATAGTTTCTCTAAGTTATAGAAAGTTTAGTATAGCCTGAATGAACTCAAAATAGTATAAGACTAATAGCATTTAGAAGAGATGGAATGTTGCCCNCCCAAGAGAGATTACGCGGAATATAGATATGAGAATGGACCAACGAGTAGTTAGCAGTTGATTCAGGAAGAGTATAGTTATGGATAGATAAGAGGATACAAATAAATCAACAGATCGTGCAAGATAAATGTATTTAATCCCAGCATTGGGAATTCAGTCTCGCCGATACGAGATCGCAATTGTTGAAAAGAAAAAAAATCAGATAGAATTTGGGGTAATTAAAGGTACCGTATGAGTATTACGGAAATAAAAGAGAATACCACTGGAAAGACAGTCAAAATATCAGTTCAGGAGCAACCCTACAAGAACAAGGACATGGAGGTAAGTAACTACGGATAATTATAGTCCAGGAAGTACATCAAAAATTCCGTCGAGTATACAATGTAATAAGCTCGCAGCTTTACAAGAGTCAGAGGGTCCTCCCTAAGTGATACAATGAAAGACTAGCTGAGGAAATAAGGAAGAAGGCTTCAACCTAAACATAGTAACTTAAAGAAGAAATGGTCATGTAAAGACAGTCTCACTACAACATTGTATGCACTCCATAAGAAAGTGATATACCTACTGTGGCTAATGAACGGGAAGTAAAATCAAAAGTAATATTCAAGATCATATGAGTTGTACGAAAATTCCGGCATGCGTGGGAACTAAGATAAGCTAAGTATGCACGCAACAAAGGGGCATAAAGCTGAGAAGGAACGAAAGGAATTATATGATCAATGATCCAAAGTTAGGTACGTTATGAACGCACTTAATATTTCGGAGTATTATCCATGCAGTATATATGTTGACAATGATACAGCCGTAGAAGACTCCGGTAAAAGTTAAAAGAAAAAATTGAGTACAGGTCATAGATAAAGGATTGAATTGTTAGAAGATTGTATCATGGATATTCCATAGCACCCATGAAAGTCTAAAGTAATAACTAATACCATGAGCCGCAGATCGAAAGATAGCTTATGTCTACCTAAAGGCTGATCAGAGGGAAGAGGAAACTAAAGAGTTATATCAACTAAGTAAATCAGGAGTCTGATTACTGGACCCAGAAAATTATAGAAATCATGATTGAAAACATTGCAGAATCACTCTTAGTATCAGATGTACAATAGAGATAATACAAGAACCATATTCTATAACGGCTCTACGATAAAGCCAGTTAGAAGAATACCAGCCTCATAAGAAGTCAGTATGAAGCTCCCACCGGATTGTGTATGCGCCAGAGGTGCAAGTATTATAATAGAGCTTTAAGTTATGGGTGTGAATCATACCTATGTGGAAGGGGGGTTATGAAAGAGATAGAAGATACGATGCAAGATTTTAAGGTAAGTAACGTAAAGGTGAACAATGTACGAGATACTCAGGTGCAGAAGGTTATGAATAATCCATACTTCAGATCGAGGGCTAGAAGCGTTGGGATTCAGTATCCAAGAATGATAGCGGTGTCATTAGTGGCATATCTTCCATCCTATGGTTTCTATGTATCGAGAGGTCTTTTTAAAAGTGTAAAGAAGAGTTTGAGATGATGTGATGTCTCGCTTGATGTTCTAGAATAACATAAGCAAATCTATGGTGCACGCAAATTGAAGGAATGTTGCGAGTAGTATAAATGGATATGTGTAGGTCGCAAGCTAAAGTATGGTAGAGTGATAAGGTTTTAAGAAGACATGAGTAAGGATAAGGAAAGGCAAGTGAGAGGGTGACGAGAATGGATAAGTCCTCGGGATTAAGCCCATAAAAACAAGAAAGCTAATAGTTTCTCTAAGTTATAGAAAGTTTAGTATAGCCTGAATGAACTCAAAATAATATAAGACTAATAGCATTTAGAAGAGATGGAATGTTGCCCTCGTAGTAGAATAAGGGTGTAATTATGATAGATAAAGGATGATGTTTGGGCCTTCGATTGAGTAATGCTTTGAAAAAAAAAGAAAAAAGAAGGGGATTTCATGAATTGTACAGGATTAAAATACTCACATAAGGTGAATCACATTGGGATGCTATGAAATACGGTTATGGAAGTATGGTATCGCCCCAGGTGGATCAGGAAAATCACTTCAAATGTTCCTCGATGCAACGTGAGTCCTAGTGATTACGCAATAGGTTTTAAGTTATCAGTGGTAGATTGTAGATCAATATTGAGGTAAATCAACAATGTATGGATAAAAGTTACAAAGTATGAGATGAGATTACGCCGTCATTCTTAAGATGAACTGTAATAAGGAAGCATTAAAGGACTTAGATTTATACATATGGGATAAGCAACGAGAGTAACCTGGAGTTTGGTAGCAGACCTCAGTAACAGTAAACCGAAGTAAGAGTTATGGTATAGTATAACCTACTTAGATGTAGTAAATCCATATATGCAACGCCTCAAAATTCTCATTTTGGCAAACGGCCACATTTCATGTTCATACTATCACTTACTTGTACTTGCCATGGGTGGTCACAAGAAATTAAGAACATTTAAAATATTTAGGAACACCATAGCCTCTCCTCATGAGGGCGTAGGATATTATAGCACATTGAAAACATAAGTACGAATACGTTCATCTCATAACCTTTCACACCATATATCACTTCATTAGTACCTTCAACTACTTACAACATCCTTATTTCATTGGCTCCTTTGGCCATACATATTATTCTTCATTCATGGAACGGTGGTCGTATCTCTTATTCCACACTTTCATTTCTTTACTTTCAAGGGTCATCATAAACATCAACATAGAGAATATTCTTGAAGTACCTTTCCCCAAAAGGGTAATACACAATTTCAACTCATAAATATGTAAAGGCATAAAACACATTGGAAATACTTACAAAGCATAGCATTAGTTAAAGCAGTCACATTGGAGCATGAGTTAAGGACATAAGCTTTTAGGAAAATTATTTTAGAAGTCATTTGGAACGGGTGAATCAAGGCTCATTTCATAACCTTTGTCACATCATTTCATTTCATTGGCACCATTGGCCACAAGTATAATTTTTATTATTGGCACGGTGGACACACTTTACATCTCCAACCCACCTCTTGTACTTTCCATCATCTTTATGGGTTATCAACAACAAGGCATTTCTAATCAAGACCTTGGGTACACATATGAACAATTAAGAGTCTTAAGCATATCGAGTTTTTCTCACACAATTTGGCATCATAACTTTCATTTGAAACACGACTCAAAGTCATAATATTTTAATACACAACCCATACTTTGAACATATTCCTGAAGGATAACATAACATGATAAGAGCATTCGGAACACATATTGAACATATGTCCTTAGGCACAAAGCTTATTTGTAATAGTCAATTTATAATGAACAACTCGGGACTTACAAGAACATCGTGGGATTCAATTCTAAGAGAGAAGTTTAGCCAACATACCTTTCTTGAGCTTTCCTTAGATTACTACAATGCTCCGGAAATCCTAGCAACTTCAATCTATTTAGAAACATAACAAAAGTGAACCATAATTAGGAAGATATTCGTGGGTTCACCTCATTTAAGCATTTCATCAAATACTTGGTGTGCAAATTTGACTACAAGGTTCTTCTATAACATTTTATTCACCCCACAACAAATTCAATATCAAGAGTTTACTCCTTTTAGTTAAATAACCTCCCTAACACCCTTATAGTTATATTCATGCACAAAGAGCAACTCACACACCTAAGAATTATACTTCTCATGACCTACCTTCAGTCCAAATCCCGAAATTTAGGGCTATGGAGTAGAACCTTACCTCTTAAATAAAGATCTTGTGATTGGCTTCCTTGATTCTTGAAGATTTGGGCAAGAATGGATGATTAGCATGCTAGGTCTTCTCCTTCTCTCTCTAAAATAACTCTCTCCTCTCTTTAAAAAATCAGTACCTTGTAAAATGACCCCCTAAGGCCTTATATCAAAATAGGGTCGGATAAGAAATTTTCCAAAAATGACCCCCGAAGTCAATTATGTGGTGCAATTATGTGGTAGCAAAATCGTTGTGTGGGCCGCAAAATCAATTATGTGATAGCAGAATCATTATGCGGCCAGGAGAATGGTTTTTTCAAAATTTGCCAGTTCTCTGCTCCACTTTGTGATGCTTATGCAGTCTACGGAACCGTTCTGCGGTTGCAAAATTGACCGCAGAATCACATTCTTCTATCAAAAACTCCCATCAACACTTTAGTGCATTCTTCAATCCAAAATGTTCATATTGTGGCTCATTTTCTACAATTCTCAAACCCATTAGCCTACCTCGGCATCAAGAAACCTTAAATTTCTTGGCGAAAATCTATGGGGTCTTACATGGGATCCCAGGGAGCTGTTTCGAAAGACCTCCAAAAATTCATTCACAATTGGCATAGACTGAGTGTAGGTCAGCATCAGTGTCCGTAACCCAGACCAAATGGTAAATACACCCCTTGTTGATCATCTTCGTGACCTTAAGGTAAGAAATAAGCCTACCCTTCGGCACCACA
Organism: Nicotiana otophora; assembly: GCA_000715115.1. NCBI lineage: Eukaryota > Viridiplantae > Streptophyta > Magnoliopsida > Solanales > Solanaceae > Nicotiana > Nicotiana otophora. Next base: position 5,819 of record AWOL01S0088085.1, on the reverse strand, counting down.
TCATTCCCCTTCCACTCAATAACTGGCTCATTTGGAAATTCGAACCTAACGGTCCTAGTTCGGCAATCAAGATTGGCAAAACATGAATAAAACCAGTCCATCCCCATTATTACATCAAAATCGACCATCCCTAATTCAATGAGATCGTCCATGGTATCCCGACCATGCAACATGACAACACAATCCCTGTAAACCTGCGCTGCCAAAATAGACTCACCAACTGGAGTAGATACAATGAACGGCTCATGAAGTTGTTCCGGTTCTATCCTAAATTCCATAGCAACTAAGGAGTGACATATGACAAAATGGAACCAGGATCAATAAGAGCATACACATCATGAGATTGGATAATCAATATACCTGTGACAACTATGGAGAAGCCTCTGAATTCTGGTGACCCCTCATAGCATAGAAACGGCTGGATCCTCCCCAACTCTGTGCTCACCCCTAGATGCACCACGCCCTGTGGGTGTTGGAGTGCCTCGAGCTGGAGGAAGTGTTGCGGATGTAGTAGCTGCAGAATTAGCTGGTTGTGCGGCGCCCCTGCCCGTACCCTGGCGGGACGAACAACAATCTCTCTGAATGTGACCCCTCAATCCGCACCCGTAGCATATGGGTAAGTCCATGTAGCATTTTCCTAAGTGCATCTTTCCACACCTAGGGAATGGGGGCCTCCACTACTGCTGGAATCTACCACCATGCCGACCCTACTGGTAGGAGCTCACATTGCCATAACTGGGCCTGAAACGGCTCCACTGTTGCTGATTAGGCCCTGATGGCGGTGCACTAACCGAAGACTGAGCAAAGGACTGAGATGGCTATGACGACCCTCCCCTGAATGCTGACCTGCCACCACCAGAAGAACCATCAAAGTTGCCCATGGACCGGGCTTTATTGCTACCCTCTCGCTCCATTCTGTTCTTCAATTTGCGGGTCTCTGTGGCTTGAGCGAATGCCACCATCTTCCCATAGTTCATATCAGAATTCAAGGCAGCTGTAGCGGCCTCATTAATTACCAAGGGACTAAGGCCATGCACAAACCGGCTCACTCTAGCCTCCATAGTGGGCAACACGTAAATAGCATACTTGGACAGATGCGCGAATTGCATACGGTACTCCCACACACTCAGGCTACCTTGCCTCAGGCTTTCAAACTCATCGGCACGGGCTGCCTTAGTCTCAGCAGGCAAGAAATGATCAATGAAGGCATCGGTAAACTCACCCCACCTCGCCGGAGGGCTCATCACGGGACTCCTCCCATAGCTCAAACCAAGAATATGCCACATTTTTCAGGCGGTAGGAGGCCAACTCCACTGCCTCTATCTTAGTAGCACGCATAACTCGGAGAGTCTTGTGCATCTCATCAGTGAAGTCCTAGGGGTCCTCCTCTGGTTAATACTCGTGAACACTGGAGGATCTAACTGAAGAAACTTTTTCACCCTGAAACTAGAAGAATCCCCTCGTTGGCTAGAAGAAGTAGGTGCAGTATTCGATCTCTGGGCCTGGGAAGCCACTATCTAAGCCAGCATCTGTATGGCTCCCCTAAGGCCCCCATCAGAAACACTGGGACCGAAAGTTGAGGCTGGAGGTGGAACTGGAATATCAATTGGAGGAAACAATGCACCCTCAGTGGGCGTAGGAACTGGTGCAGTCTGAGCAGAAGTAATAGAATCAGATAGTGTAGTAGTTGGGCAATTATCCTCACCCCTAGTGTGCTCACCCGCATCACCAAGTATAGGATCAACCGCCACTCCTGGGGTGACATTAGCTCTCTGGCCAATTCTTGCTTCTTCTTAGGTGTCATGTACTGAAAATTAGAGCAACACACGAGTTAAAGGAGGAACAGTCTTACAATCAGCTTTATTGCACGATATAGAACATCAAAGAAGGGTGTTATTCTTAAATGCTCAAGTAGCCTCCTAATTATAGATATGGTCGACAACATATCGATAAGAAGGACTTTACTAGACACAGCTCTGAGACATCCTAGGACACTTTAAAACCTTAGGCTCTGATACAAAATTTGTCATGCGCCGAACTTGGGGAGCGGGACTGGCGCTCAACCGAGTGAACCCGGTCAAGCAAGCTTGTTAGATACTTTCTACCCAAGCTCACTTATGAATAAAGAGAATACATATTTTCGTTAATTAGACAATAAGGAGATCATGTATACAATACAAATTCATTACCATTAGTTACTTCATTTTAAAGTCTCAAATTACACACATTTTCATGGTTTGAAATGGAACAAGTAATTCAAACACAACATAACTTGTTTGACTTCCCCAACACTAATATACAACCCACACTATGTCTACGTAATCTCTAATAGATACAAAAGAGTACTATGATAGTGCTGTCAACAAGGCGCCGACTATACCTCAAACACAATACATAAGGAAAAAAAGATACATGACCCCAAAATGAAGTGGGGCTCACCAAATCAGCTGGGAAAAGAGTGTACCGCTATCACTGATCAATGTCTCCTGCTATGGAACCACCTGCATCCATTGAAGATGCAGCGCCCCCTGTAAACGGGACATTAGTATATATGGAGTAGTACTAGTATGAATGATAAAACACCCTTTCAATAGAACGATTAATAATACAAGCAATACCAATCATAATATCAGTGGAAGTCTCAAACAATATCAAACCTCAAGTTAGGACCAAGACAGTGTTCAAATAAATTTCTATATCTTAAGGTGGGAGATCTTTAGTACCAATATTCCATCATTCACAATACCACCGTACTTTTAGGCCGTCTCATCCGAGACATCAACCACAATTAAAATTTCAATTACAATTTCCAGCATAATCACCATCATGTGTGCGCATGGCGTCCGATCACAACCTGATCGGCTAGGCCGTCTGATCAGAATGATGTGTGGATTGACATCATCCTTTTCTACCAATCATCTCATTTCATACTTCTTTCACATCTTTTCATTTCATTGGCACTAGTGACCACAATTATAAAATCATTCTTGGAACCTCGGTCGTAATTAGTATATCATGCTTACCTTTTTCACTTTCAAACATCATCATCATCAACAACAACAATAAGGCATTTCAAATCAAGGTTTTTAGTACACATGTGAGCAATTAAGAGTCTTAGGCACATAGATATTTTTCACAAAATTTGGCATAATAGCCTTTGTTTGAATTTGACTTGAAGTCGAAACATTTTTAATGCACAACCCATACTTTGAACACATTCTCAAATGATAACATAACATGATAAATGCATTTGAGATACATATTGAACATATATCTTTCAACACAAGCTTATTCGGAATAGACAATTTTATAATTAACTACTCGGGACTTACATAAATTACAAGAATACCATGGGATTCAATTCTAAGAGAATAGTTTAGCCAACATACCTCTCTTTGAGCTTTCCTTAAATTACTACAACATTCCAAAAATCCTAGCAATCCCAATCTATTTTGAGACATAACAAAATTGAACACAAATTAGGAAGATATTCATAGTTTTAGCTCATTTGAGCATTTTATCAAACACTAGGTGTGCAAATTTGACTACAAGATTTACTTCATTTCGCAACCCAATCTTTACTTATTTGAGCTCAACAATCTTTCCACAAACTTTATTTGTACATGCATGTATAAATAATATTATTACGCCCAAGAATCATACTCCAATCAACCATCGTCTACCCAAATTCAAAATTGAAAACTAGGGATTTATCCTCTCACTCTAGGGAACTTCCTCTCTCTAAAATATCTGATATCCCCTTCAAAAATGGTCCCTTACATCTATTTAACAAGACAGTGTCGAGTTATAAGGATAGAAAAATGGACCCTCCGAAATCCAGACCGGGCTACAGACCAGTCTTTGCAAGCTCTGTAGCACGGTCTAACGCGCTACAGACCTTGCGTCGTGAGCTCTATAGCACGGTCTAGCGCGCTACAAAACTTGTGCTGCGAGCTCTATAGCACGGTCTAGCGCGCTACAGACCTGGATTCGCGAGGTCGAAACAATTCAACTTCCCAACACACTATTCAACCCAAAAGGTCCGAGAATACAATAATTTAGCCTATCTTGGCACCACGGAACCTTAAATTCCTGAGCGACATTTTTCGCGGCCTTACATAGGATATGAAATAGACAGTATACGGATAAGTAACTCAAAGTGAAGAATAACTTATACGGAACAAGATAATAGCAAGAACTAGTAACGGATGTTAATGATCACGCCCAACTATGCGTTTTAAAAAAGGACTAAGCGGTCACTACAAATATAACCCGGTTCAAATCCGAAGTCGAATCCCACAGGGAACTATCCTATTACAACTTTAAATAATGCTAATGATAAGCTCAGACAACTTCCGGATGCAAGAGTTTTATGAATAATCAGTGAAATTAGTGAAATTTATTTAGCTAATTTATTATGAATAATCAGTGAAGTTTTATGAAAGGATCTAGGGCTATTGATTTCCCCAATTGCCGGATTAATTCTTAACTCTTTAGCTATAATCTCGCCGTAATACTCTATGAGGATTATGAGTTCCGGGCTACCGTAATTATCTCTCGATCAATTACGATAATTGACTAGAAGCATTCTCTCGAACTACTCTAGTTAACAATTTATGCAACTCAGAATTATCCCGCCAAAGCTTCGTTATTTCTAACCCCATTTTTAAATTCAAGTAATTAGTCTCTTAACTTACCCAAAAGTGGTGTTGTTCAACAACAATCTAACCAAGTGTTCTTTCTCAAGCAACACAAGGTAACTAGACACGATTAATCAAGGGCC
>AWOL01S0088082.1:3092-27071 GCA_000715115.1 Nicotiana otophora | reverse complement strand
GGCTCGAGTTGTCCGCTCAGGTAAGCCAAGTCTAGAACAACACACCCAGGATTCAAACCTAGAATAACATAGCCTTATGCCGGATCTCTAGTAGGAACGTTTGTTTGCATCACGTGCATTTAACTTTGGGGACTCAACACAGGGGTTGGGTCCGTCTAGGACATGTGTACCAAAATCAAAAGACCATCCTAATGCATTTTTACATACTACTTGTGCATTTATTTATTTCAGCTTGCATGTTGACCGGTTTCTAGAATAGGGAAAGAAAATCAAGAAAAACCAAGAGTGAAGTAGGAGAGAAAAGTACTTGTTTCTGAAAACACCGGTATATCCGGAAACTCTACCGAAATTTTGAAAAAAAAAGAAGTCATTTCAAAAGAAGTCATATTTTCCTGTGCGTCAAAACTTACCGAACTACGCGGGTCTGATTCTCAACGGATGTGAGATACGTAGGCAAACCTTATCGGTTCCTGTCCCCAATTTTCAAAAATTCAAAAATATTTTCCTTTAATTCCTTCTTTATAAGTCTTTCTTTGACACATAAAATCCAAAATTATTTTCGTTCTTTTATAGAAGTTTTTCTTTCGGAAATTGAAAAACAAATGAGTCAAAATACAAAAATATTTTTCTTTAATTCATTCTTTAGAAGTTTTTCCTTAGAAAATTCCAAACAAAAATATTTACAACCAAAAAAAAAATTCTTTCTTTATAGAAGTATTTCATTTGAAAAAAGAAATAAATCAAATAAAATCCAAAAATATTTTCTACCTTTTCTTAGAAGTTTTTCTCCCAAAACATTCAAAAAATATTTTCTTTCTTTTCAAAAATAATCAAAAAAAAAATCAAAATCAAAAAATATTTTCTTTCTTCTTTATAAGTCTTTCTTTCGGAAATTAAAAAAAAGGAAAGAAAATTGAAAATCCAAAAAAAAGAGTTAGTTTATTTACTTTATTCCTAATCTTCCCGAACCGCGTAAGATCTGATTCATGCGGCGTCATGATATGTAGGCAATTCCCATCGAATTCGATCATAGCCATAAATAAATTGAGTGAAAAAATAAACCGAAAAAAAAAGAAAAAAAGTTGAGTGAAAAAGAAAAAAAAGAGTGACAAAAAAATAACAAAGAAAAACAAAGAACGAAAAACAACAAAAAGAGAAAGAAAAAAGAAATCAAGATATGAAAAGAAAAATTCAAAACAAAATTCAAAAATAAAAGAGCCTCCTTAGAAGGAATTTGTTCACCCATGTTGGTAAATCATACTCGAATTTGTTCCAAAAGCTATTCATGATAGGTCTACTATAGCCAGTAGCCCCGAACCGGCCATACTTTGAATTCCCCTAGCACTGGGTTAATGCTAGATATGAATACCACTCTAGAGCAGTGGGACATGATACAAAAGACTGTTGGACTCTTAAGAGAGCAGTGGAAGACCTTATCGAGGTCAAGGCAATAATGCTTATGGATGAAAATGCCCCTAATATGATGAAAAATCCTCTGCCTACTCACACCAATGGGCCAGTAGTCGGAATGCTCTGTGAAGATGAGAAATTTGATCTAGCACTGAAGGCCATTGCAGCCATTGCCGAGACAAAAGAAAAGTAAAAAAAAACGGTCGCCAAGCCTGAAAGTCCCCCATCAGATGGGAGTCTCGGTAGCCGTCTTGCTATCCTTTCTGCGTCCGAATTATTTCAGGGTGTAATTCGGATGTTTTACTTTACTGCTTTGCTTTCTGATGTAAACCCTTCTATCTTTAAAAATAAAAAATAAAAACAAAAATAAAATTAATATTTTATTGTCCATGAATATTTCTTTTCTTAATCTTGTTACTTTTTCTTATTATCATTTCAGTTCTATTAATGCAGATTTTAATGATATGACATGCTTGTGGACTTCATGCCAGATCCTAAAGCCCTGTCAGACCCCGAAATAATGAATCAAGAAACATAATATTTTGAAGACAAGGCTTGTAAGAAAGTAAATAGAAAATTGAAACAAAGTTGAGATTCCCTCTCTTCGGATCATTGTTGAAGCCGATATTGAGGATAAAGATTGGGTCAAGAACCGATTGGAATAATTGACACTGATTGATGAAAAACGATTGGCCGCAGTTTGTCACGGGTAGCTATACCAACAAAGAATGGCCCGTGTCTACAACAAGAAAGTGCGGCCCACGAAATTTGAAATAGGACAACTCATTCTGAGACGTATCCTCCCACCTNGAAGAAGTTGAAATTCCCTCTCTTCGGATCATTGTTGAAGCCGATATTGAGGATAAAGATTGGGTCAAGAACCGATTGGAATAATTGACACTGATTGATGAAAAACGATTGGCCGCAGTTTGTCACGGGTAGCTATACCAACAAAGAATGGCCCGTGTCTACAACAAGAAAGTGCGGCCCACGAAATTTGAAATAGGACAACTCATTCTGAGACGTATCCTCCCACCTCATGAAGAAGTTAAAGGAAAATTGGCTCCAAATTGGAAGGGTCCATACATTGTAACGAGAGTACTGCCAAAAGAGAGCGTTGTATCTGGAAAACATAGAAGGAAATGTCCTTGAAACAACTGTCAACGCGGAAGCAGTCAAAAAGTACTATGTTTGACCCTCTATGTAGCATTATTGTTCTCTGATTAGGATGACGAAGACTTTCATTCTCGCTATCTAAATACCATTAACCCTTTGCTAACCCTTTTTTAGTCGGTTACCTTTCTTTGATTACCCTCTTTAGAACCTGAAGATGTTATTTAAAAAAACAAGAAAGAAAAAAAAGAGAAGAAAAACAAAACAAAGAAGGAAACAAAAGAGGAAAAACAAAAGAAAATCATAAACAAATTTCATGGAACTACGTTCGACTTGAATCCGAAAGGATACGTAGGCAGCCTCTCCCTGGGGTTCAGTCATACCAAAATAAAAATCCACATTTCCCCAAAAGTTGAAACCAGGGAAGATGATTCGGCGATAGTTTCGCTTGAAAGGTTCCAAAGTTGTATTTCAATCCGATTTCTTTTCACCCAAATCCTTTCCAAGTCCTTCCGATCAATTGGTAGGAATGCTCAAGAATTGGAGGATATAGTCACTCGGATCTGATACAACCAAATGAGAGAGTCTTATTGGTGAAAACCCTCGCGGGCACCGTAAAGCGATAGTAAGCAGAGAAATTGAAAAATGAGAGAGTCTTGTTAGTGAAAAGTCGCAAAGAGCACTATAAGGCGATGATGAGAAGATAAATGAGAGAGGTCTGCTGGTGAAAACCCGCAAAGGGCGCCACTGATCGAAAAGAGGATCCTCACAGCCATCGGCAACAACACAGTCCTAGGCAAGGTTTCTCGGTTGCGAGGCAAAAGTTGTGATAAATTTCTGAGAGTTGGATGGTTCACACAGATCAGGCATCTTGTCCAAAAGGCATGTCATGTTCATTGAAGTCCGCATGTACTCTAGATAAGTCCTTCTTTCTCTTCCCCGAAAGGGATACCTCTTGTCTAAATTCATTATCCATTCCATTGTTCGTTTTCTTTTAATCCCTTTCGGTCTACATTTGTTCCAAAGACTAAGGCAAAGAAGATATAATAAGATTGATTTAGAGGGCTCTCATTTGATACAAGCTAATATGAAAAAAACGCACCCAACCTCGACAGGGGTAGCACGTCGACCCTGACTGCCCATGGCAGCCGATGCTTCAAAATCAAATATTCTTGGAAGAAGAGAATCAAATTGAAATGTCTACAAAGGCAAAATAAAGTTTAAAAGGTTAAGCCTCAAGTGGCTAACCGTCTATGCAAAGTTTGAAAAGCCAAAGGTTCCCCAATGCTCTGAAGTTAAAAAATTGGAAGAAAGAAGTCAAATGCCCACAAAGGCAAAATAAAGTTTAAAAGGTTAAGCCTCAAGTGGCTAACCGTCTATGCAAAGTTTGAAAAGCCAAAGGTTCCCCAATGCTCTGAAGTTAAAAAATTGGAAGAAAGAAGTCAAATGCCCACAAAGGCAAAATAAAGTTTAAAAGGTTAAGCCTCAAGTGGCTAACCGTCTATGCAAAGTTTGAAAAGCCAAAGGTTCCCCAATGCTCTGAAGTTAAAAAATTGGAAGAAAGAAGTCAAATGCCCACAAAGGCAAAATAAAGTTGAAAAAGGTTAAGTCCCACGTGACCAACCGTCATTGTAAACTTTTGGAAAAGCCAAAGGTTCTATGGGGCCAGAAATGAAATCGGTATCTAGGAAACAACCAGTCACAGTTGAAATTATCGTCAAAGAAGCCGGCCAAGATCAAATGACTGAAACACTCAAGGTCGCAAAACCAACCACTGTTTCAAACTGATAAATTATTCTTTGTTTGAACCATAGGAAACAAGTGCAATCCAAAATAACCTTGCAAGAAGAATGTACAACCAAAAGAAAATGCACGGAGACTAAAATAGCTCTGCAGCAACAATAATCCCAAAAGAGAAATTTTCTCCAAATTCTTTCCCGCATTTTACTCATTCTCTAAAAAAAAAAAATTAAAAAGAAAAATTGAAATGAAAAAAAAATTTAAAAGAAAGAAAAGAAAAGAAAAAGTTCCAAATCATGGTAGTATAGGGTCTCTAATCCCTAGCTGCGTTTTTCAACATAGGGTCTCTACTCCTTAGTTGAAGTTATTTTAGACATAGGGTCTCCACTCCTTAGTCTCTTTTCCAACATAGGGTCTCCACTCCCTAGTTGATGTTATTTTGGACATAAGGTCTCCACTCCCTAGTCTCTTTTCCAACATATGGTCCCCACTCCCTAGTTGATGTTATTTTAGACCTAGGGTCTCTACTCCTTGTTCGCTTTCCCAACATAGAGTCTTCACTTCTTATTTTATATTATTTTAGACATAGGGTCTCCACTCCCTAGTCGTTTTCCCAACACAGGGTCTCCACTCCATAGTTGATGTTATTTTAGACATAATGGTCTTCACTCCCTAGTCTCTTTTCCAATATAGGGTCTTCACTCCCTAGTTGATGTTATTTTAGACATAAGGTCTTCACTCCCTAGTCTTTTTTCCAACATAGGGTCTTCACTCCCTAGTTAATGTTATTTTAGACATAGGGTCTACACTCCCTAGTCGCCTTTTCCAACATAGGGTCTCCACTCCCTAGTTGATTTTTATTTTTTAAACATAAGGTCTCCACTCCCTAGTTGATTTTTATTTTTTTATACATAGGATCTTCACTCCCTAGTCTCTTTTCTAACATAGGGTTTCCACTCCCTAGTTGATGTAATTTTAGACATAGGGTCTCCACTACCTAGTCTCTTTTCCAACATAAGGTCTCCAATCCCTAGTTGATGTTATTTTAGACATAGGGTCCCCACTCCCTAGTCTCTTTTCCAACATAGGGTCTCCACTCCCTAGTTGATTTTATTTTAGACATAGGGTCTCCACTACCTAGTCTCTTTTCCAACATAAGGTCTCCAATCCCTAGTTGATGTTATTTTAGACATAGGGTCCCCACTCCCTAGTCTCTTTTCCAACATAGGGTCTCCACTCCCTAGTTGATTTTATTTTAGACATAGGGTCTCCACTCCCTGGTCTCTTTTCTAACATAGGGTCTCCACTCTCTAGTTGATTTGATCTTAAATGCACAATACACCACTCCCTGATATCATTGCCAATCTAAAATATATCATTCCCTGGCTATATTTTTCTAATATAAGGTACACCAATCCTTAGTTAAGACATCCTTTTGACAATAAAGGAACACCATCCAAAAACATAAATCAGCAGGATCTTTATGGGGTACACCACCCGCGACCTTTTATCGCTTTCAATAAAGAAGTAGTTTAGAATTTTGTTACAATAACTCACAAAATTTTCCTAGTGCAAACTGGGCAGAAAATGTCGTTCATTTGTTTGTTTTGGTGTCTGAGTAGGTTTTACCACGAGGCACTGGGTTCGAGATGACTAAAAGAAGAAGTCTCAATTCAGAATAAAAGAAAAGAAAACAAAGTGAATCCAAAATGCAGAAGCAATTCAAAATATGTGGAATGATTAAGATATGATTGAAGCCACGAGCATTGGAGTCCGATTTTAATTAGAAGAAACTATAGAACAATGAACTAGAACCTACATCTAGCGAGCATCAAGGTTTAGATCAGAGTCTGCATGAAGAACTAACCAAGACTCAAGATCAAGTTTAAGAAGACTCATAGATAGGAATCTTGTAACTCATAACTAATAGGCTTGTTTAGTTTCTTTTTTATTTTGATATAATAGCAGAACCGCGGACCGGAGCCTCGACGGAACCTCACTCGACTCCTCATCTCATCATTCCACTATTCTCCTTGAACTAACGCGACCTAATTCCCCTATAACCCGGGATATATAAGTTGTCCAAAATCAGGACTCGGTTGCACCCTATGTTTTATTTATTTTCCTTTTGAATAACGGTTTGGTCAAAAATTAGTCACATGGCTCACCTAATATTTGCCTGAAAACTCTTCACGTTTCCAAGCAAAGAGGGGCAGCTAGGAGCACCTAATTGTTTACTATATTTGAATTTTTATCACCTTCTACTATGTAAATATTTTCAGAATGTATGTATATATATATATATATAGCTTTGTTACACTTTTTTATATAGGATAAAAATTAAAAATAATTTAAAAGGTCAATTATTACTAATAATATTATTATTTTTTTTTATCTTTATTTTAAAATAAAATAAATTAAAAAAACCAAAAAAATTAAATATTTTTTTAACTTTTCGGATGGGAATAAAAAAATAGGAAAAGTAGAAAGTTGTAATTAAAAAATAAAAGTAAAGGTAGCTGAAATTCTTTTTCAAAAAATAAAAGAAAATGGAAATTTAAAAAAAAGTAAAATAATTGGAAAATAGAAAAAAAGAAAATTAAACAAAGTGAGAATTTAAATATAATAAAACTAAAAAAATAAGAAAATAAAAAATAAAAGTAAATGAAAGTGGGGAATTATTTTTTTTAAAAGAGAAAAATGGGAAGTGAGAATTCTTTTTAATTAAAAAATAAAAACAAAATCTGAAAAAATTCCGAATTATTTTCTATAAATAGAAGAGAAATGAGAGGAGAAAAAACAGAGGAGAAGGAGAAAAAAGAAGGAAGAAGGGAATTGAGAGAAATATTTTTGCTTATTCTATGTTAAGAGAATTTCTATTCGTGTCTTTCTTTCTTCGGCTTTATTTCGAAAAATCCAGCAATCCATCACCAAACTCCAACCCCGAAACCAAGCTAAAAATCACGACAAAAACGAGCCGAAAACCCAGCGAAACAGTCCCCTTTTGTATAGAAAACAACAACTTCAAAGTTGAGTTGTTGAGTTCGAGTTCCGTTTGTCGATTTTGGTCGAGGCTCCATATGCATCCTTATCCATTATCCGAGCTTCAAAACAGTCTTATAAAGGTCCATTTCTCCCATCATTATTTTGTTAAGATATTATGCTTGAATATATAATTGGATCTTATTTAGCTTCATGAAGATTGAAATATTTTTCTCTATTAATTATTAGGTCTCATTAGCTTTGTTAACTTTTGTTACTTTCTTGTTTGATTAACATGAAGATTGATGAAAACATAATTTTTGGGTACGTAGTGAATGTTTGAACTTTGGGGATAAAATCCATGTTTGCTAATTAAAATTGGAAAATGAGATTTGGACTTTAAAAACAAAAAGATGATTGGGCCCGGTGGTTGGCCTTTGCTTAATGAAGCATGTACTACTGCAATTGACTAATGGATAGTGGAGTAGCTTGATCAACTAGTAACTGTGCATACTCATTAATTGGCTTTAAAAAGCCAATTGTGCTATGATCAATTTTAAGTTATCTGGGCCAGAATAATTAAGAGCAAAAGCGATCCTTTTCCGCAATTGATTTCATAATTCATTGCCTCACAATAATCTCAAACTTAGGAGTTGAGCAAATTATGAACATCGTAGCTTGTTTTAGGCGCGATTAATAATAAATCATCGTGACTATGGGTACGGTTCCTGTGGCACGGTCATGATACGTAAATCCCAACTCAAGTGCGTATTTCACACGACTTGACCACAACTTCAAATAATTAAAATAAACATGTTATGAATCACGGGTGCGTTTCACGTGGCGTGATTTGCAATATGTACCATAACAACGAGTGCGCGACATCGCGACTTGTTCAAATAAATTCCATAAATACTAAAAGGGCTAAAAATAATTAAAAGCGGTTAAAAAGTACAAAATACAGAATAAGTTGTAGACATGTAAAAAATCAGATAATTAAGACAGATATTAATTGTTAAGCGACCTTGCTAAAATTACGGAACTCGAGAGTGCCTCGCACCTTCTCCCGAATTAACAGAATTTTTTACCCGGTCTTCTATGTTCGCGGACCATAAATAAGAGCCAATTTTCTCGATTTGAGGTTTTAAAATAAATCGGTGACTTAGGACACAATAACAATTATTTCAAGTGGCGACTCTGAATTAAATAATAATCACATTTCGAACAATGTCACTTAGATTGAAAAAAATCTCATATCCCTCGGGAAAAAGGAGGCATGACAGTGTATGCCCGAAATCGAATTTGAAAGTCCCTAACTCAAATTATCGTCATTTGTTGAAAACTAGAAGTTTAAAGTTTTAAAGAAATTCCAAGTTTGACTGTAATTTAACTTTATTGCTACCGGATACAGATTTAGGTTCCGAAACTTGGTATAGCTTCATTACTGTATTTATAACTTGTCTGCAAAATTTAATGCAAAACAGAGTTAATTTGACGTGATTCGGACGTCCGGTTGAAAAGTTTCATGTTCTTAAGTTTCTTTGAAATTTTCATTTGTTTTGGTATTTGATTTATAGTTCTATGTGTTATTTTGGTATTTTGATCACGCAAGCGAGTTCTTATGATGTGTTTGAACTTATGTGCATGTTTGGTTTGGAGCCCGAGGGGCTCGGGTGAGTTTCAGATAGGCTACAAGTGTTTGAACTTAGACATTTCTGGTTTCCTTGACTTCTACTGGTGTGTGATGAATCCTTCTTCACGATCGCGAAGAGTAGTTGGGACTGGGGGTGGATGTTACTCAATGTGAATGCAAGGCTTTGGTCGCGAACTTTGAGCAATGGGGGAAATGCCCTTCGCGAATACGACCACACCATCGCGAACACGTAGCATTAGAGAGTCGGGGAATAGGAAATGTATTTACTCTATTCGAACACGAGCCAAGGCTCGCAAACGCGAAGGGAAGGTGGGCTAAGCCTACACGAATGTGTAGAGTATTTTGCGATCGCGTAAGCCAATTGGGTAGCGCCCTTCGCGAACGCAAACGCATCAGGTGTCTCGCAATCGCGATAAACACCTAACGCCCATTCATTTAAACTTCTAAAAAATGGGATTTCACCATCTTTTCATTAGAACTCGGCCTAGAGGAGATTTGGAAGAGAACATTCATCATCCTTTCATAGGTTAGTATACTTTAACTTATTTTCTTCCATTTCTATCATCACCCATTAATTTCTAGCTTTAATGGTTGATGTCGTGCCATCTTTATTCTGCATGTTTATCCATCTTTATTGGTTGATGATTTATTTGACTGTCTTGTGTTGTCATTCCTGTTGTAGTTATTGTATCTTGTCCCCCTTTCGCATGTCCCCTCCCAATTGTACATATTAAATCTTTATTTTGTTGTTATTTGGTACATATATCTATCTCTATACAGGTTTAATTACGTTAATGTACTGTCATAGCCTCGTCACTACCTCGTCGAGGTTAGGCTCGATACTTACAGAGTACATTAGGTCGGTTGTACTCATACTATACTGTGCATTTCTTGTGCAGATTTTGGTAGTTGTACGTGAGGTGCACTAGCTCAGATTACCACATTCGGAGACTTGAGGTAGATCTTCTTGAAGTCCCGTTTCACTTTCCTCTTGTACTGTTCATTTCATTCGAAATAATTGTATTTATTTCATACTCTATTTGTAGAACTTCTAGTAGTTCGTGTACTCGTGACTCTAGATCTTTGGGAGTAGATGTTATTATATGACTTATGATGGTGTTGTATTAGTTTGAGTACTTATCCCTCGTTATTTATCATCTCTTTTTTTTAAAATGTAAAAACAAATTGACTAATTAACTATCTCACGTCGGCACGCCTAGCAAGTGGATGTTAGGAGCTATCACGACCCCAAGGTTGGGATTCCGGGTCGTGACAAGTTGTATCTACCGCCGGACAGGAGTCGGAGCCCCTGTGGCAGCTACGACTAGGGGCATAGGTCAAGGCCGAGGCAGAGGCAGAGCTCAACCTAGATCTCGGGCAGCAGCACCTGCAGTGGAGCCTCAGGTAGATTTCGAGAAGGAGGTTCCAGCTTGGACTGTACCTGTCGGACAAGCTCAGGTCCCTGGGGGGTTAATAGCCACTCCAGTGCTTCTAGATGCTCTAGTTTGTTTGGTTGGTTTATAGAGAGTGTGGACCAGACCGCTACATTTCCAGTGGCACTAGCCATCTCTCGGGCTGGGAGGAGCACAGACTCCTGCTACTCACACTCCGGAGCAGGTGTCTCCCTAGTTCCAGACTCCAGCAGCCCCGCCAGTTGGGATAGTTCAATCGGTTGTTGCGGTACAGGCCGGTGATAGGACCGCTTTATCTTCTGAGGCTATGTTGAGGTTGGATAAGTTCACCAAGCTCTTTCCTATTCATTTCAGTAGTGCATCTTTTGAGGACCCACAGGAGTTTCTAGACAGTTGCCACGAGGTGCTGCGGAACATAGGTATAGTTGAGACCAATGGGGTCGATTTTGCTGCATTTCAGATGACTAGTTCCGCCCAGAGATGGTGGAGGGATTATATGTTCACTAGACCATCTGGGTCGCCTGCACTTACCTGGGATCAGTACTCACAACTATTTCTAGAGAAGTTTATCTTCTCACTCCGAGAGAGAAGTACCACAGGTAGTTTGAGCGACTTCAGTAGGGTGGTATGAGTGTCACCCAGTACGAGACTCGATTTGTGGACTTAGCACGCCATGCCACTATCTTACTTCCTACTAAGAAGGAGCAAGTGAGGAGATTTATTGATGGTCTCACTTACACTATTAGGCTTCAGATGGCCAAGGAGACATGGAGTGATATCTCCTTTCAGATGGCCGTTGATATTGCGAGATGTATCGAGTTGGTTCATGCTTAGGCGAGGGGAGTCGGTGTCAGATAAGAGGCCCCGTCATTCCGATAGTTTCAGCGGTGCCTCATCTGGAGGCAGGGGTAATTTTGGTCGAGGCCATCATCCCAGGCCATTTCATTCAGTGCTTCAGGCGTCCCACACTGCTTCAAGGAGCCGTGGTCCTTACGTACCTTATTCTGGACAGCCAGCCTACAGTGCACCACCAGCTCCTATCAGTGCACCTCTGATCCAGAGCTATCAGAGTAGTTATGCAGCTCCTCAGGGCCAGTTCTAAGGTCAGCAGTCACAACATCTGATTGCTTGTTATACTTGTAGTGATCTGAGGCACATTACTTAGATTTTGTCCCAGGCCACATGGCAGCATGCAACAACAGGATTCTCGTGCCATGGCTCCGACACTGGTTGCTCCACCGCCAGCTCAGCTTGCTAGAGGCTAGGGTCAGGCAGCCAGAGGTGGGGGTAAGCCGTTAGAGGTGGAGGCTAGGTCTGAGGCCGAGTCATCTGATGCCTCAGTTCTATTTGATCTGAAATCTACTTATTCTTATGTGTCATCCTATTTTGCTTCATATCTGGTTGTGCCTTGTGATTCTTTGAGTGCTCATGTGTATGTGTCCATTCCTGTGGGAGATTCTATTGTTGTAGATCATGTTTATCACTCGTGTGTGGTTACTATTGGGAGTCTTGAGACTAGTTTACATCTTCTACTTCTCGATATGGTAGACTTTGATATTATCTTGGGTATGGACTGTCTGTCACCTTATGATGCTATATTGGATTTTCACGCCAAGGCGGTGACCTTAGCCATGCCCGGGTTGCCTCGACTAGAGTGGAGAGGGATTCTTGGTCACTTTACCAGCATAATTATTTCCTATGTCAAGGTTCGACGTATGGTCGAGAAAGGATGTATAACTTATTTGGCCTATGTTCGTGATACTAGTGCGGAAGTTCCTTCCATGGATTCAGTGCTAGTTATTCGTGAGTTTCTAGAGGTTTTTCTTGAAGATTTGTCGGGGATGCCACACGATAGAGAATAGACTTCTATATTGATTTGGCTCCGGCCGCTCAGCCCATTTCTATTCCACCATATCGTATGGCGCCACCTGAGTTGAAAGAATTGAAGAAGCAATTACAAGATTTACTAGATAAGGGATTTATTAGACCTACTGTCTCTCCCTGAGGAGAGCCTGTATTGTTTGTCAAAAATAAAGATGGATAGATGAGGATGTGTATAGATTATCGGGAGTTGAACAAAGTCACTATCAAGAACAAGTATTTGTTGCCGAGGATTGGTGACTTATTTGATCAGCTTCAGGGTGCCAAAGTATTTTCGAAGATTGGTTTGACGTCTGGCTACCATCAGTTGAGGATTAGGGCATCCGATATCCCCAAGACGGCTTTTCGGACTCGGTATGGACATTATGAGTTCCTAGCGATGTCATTTGGGTTTTACAAATGCCCCAGCAGCATTCATGGATTTGATGAACCGCCCTACTTGGAATTTTTTATGATTGTATTCATTGATGATATCTTGATCTACTCCCATAGTCGAGAGGAGCATGAGCAGCATCTTCGGATTGTACTCTAGACTCTGAGAGATAGCCAGTTATATGCCAAGTTTTCAAAGTGAGTTTTGTTGGACTCAGTCGCCTTTTGGGACATATTGTATCGGCAGAGGTCATAAAGGTGGATCCTAAGAAGATTGAGGCAGTTCAGAACTGTCCTAGACCTACTTCAGCTACAGAGATCCGGAGCTTCCTAGGTTTGGCGGGTTATTATCACTGATTTGTTGAGGGGATTTTCATCTATAACAGCCTCGTTGACTAGATTGACCCAGAAGGGTGCCCCATTCAGATGGTCGGCAGAGTATGAGTTGAGTTCTCAAAAGCTCAAGACTGCTTTGACTACAACGCCAGTGTTGGTGTTGCCCACTAGTTCAGGATCTTACATGGTGTATTCTGATGCATCTCGTATTAGTCTCGGTGCAGTATTGATGACGGATGATTGCATAGCCATGATGGCGGTTAAATGTTCATGAGAAGAATTACCTTATTAATGACTTAGAGTTGGCAACCATTGTTCATGCGCTGAAGATTTGGAGGCACTATCTTTACAGCGTGTCGTGTGAGGTATTCACGGATCGTCAGAGTCTACAGTATTTGTTCAAGCAAACTGATCTCAACTTGAGGCAGAGGAGGTCGCTAGAGCTGTCAAAAGACTATGATATCCCCCATTTACTTGTCCTTAGGGACACGGTGCAACACGGTGGTGCCAAGCAGGTTGCTGTTGGAGATGATGGGGTTTAGAGGATGCATGGTCATATTTGTGTGCCCAATCTGGATGGGCTTTGTGAGTTGATTCATGAGGAGGCCCACATTTACCGGTATTCTATTCATCTGATGCCGCCAAGATGTATCAGGACTTGCGGCAGCATTATTGGTGGAGGAGTATGAAGAAGGAGATAGTTGCATATGTAGCTCGGTGTCTAAATTATCAGCAAGTAAAGTACGAGCATCAGAGACCCGGTGGGTTACTTCAGAAGTGAGAGATCCCTGAGTGGAAGTGGGAGCGTATCACAATGGATTTCGTTGTTGGACTCCCACGGAGTCGGAAGAAGTTCGATGCGATATGGGTCATTGTGGACAGGTTGACCAAGTCGGCACATTTCATTCCAGTGGCAGTTACCTATTCTTCAGAGCATTTAGCTAAGATCTACATCTGCGAGATCGTTCGTCTTCACGATGTGCCAGTATCTATCATTTTTTATCGAGGTACGTAGTTAACCTCGCACTTCTGGAGGGTCGTACGACATGAATCGGGTACGCAGGTTACGTTGAGTATATCATTTCATCCCCAGACGGACGGACGGTCCGAGTGCACTATTCAGATATTGGAAGATATATTTCGCGCTTGTGTTATAGACTTCGGGGGTTCTTGAGATCGGTTCATGCCACGTGAGGAGTTTGCCTACAATAATAACTTCCAGTCTAGCATTTAGATGGCTCCCTATGAAACATTGTAGGAATGGTCGTTCGCCAGTTGAATGGTTCGAGCCGGGGGATGCTCGGTTGTTAGGTACATATTTGGAACAGGATGCCTTGGATAAGGTCAAGTTATTCAGAATCGACTTCGCACTGCTCAGTCTAGGAAGAAGAGTTATGCCGACAGTAGATTTCGTGATATTGCATTCATGGTCGAAGAAAGAGTGTTGCTCCGGGTTTCACCCATTAAGGGTGTGATGAGGTTCTAAAAGAAGGGCAATTTGAGCCTTAGGTATATTAGACCCTTTGAGATTCTTGAGAGAGTGGGTAAGGTGGCCTACAAGCTCACATTGCCACCTAGTTTATCAGCAGTCCATCCAGTGTTCCATGTGTCCATGCTCCGGATGTATCACAGTGATCCATCCCATGTGTTAGATTTCAGCTCAGTCCAATTAGACAAGGATTTGACTTATGAGGAAGAGCCGGAGGCCATTCTAGCCTGGCAGGTCTGGCAGTTGAGGTCTAAGAGTTATCCTTCAGTTCGAGTGCAGTGAAAGGGTCAGTCGGTTGAGGTAGCAACTTGGGAGTCCGAGTGGACATGCAGAGTAGATATCCACACCTTTTCATCAGTCCATGTACTTTTCTATATCCGTTCGTGGACGAAGGTTTATTTTAAAGGTGGATAATATGATGACCTGATAGGTCATTTATAGTTTTAACCTTCATTTATTTGTTCCAAAACCTCGACAAGCTCCGTTTAGCCTTCTTCGATTTGCGTGCACAATCCGTATTTTTTTCCGGAAGGTTTCGATGTGAAAATTTGACGAAATTGTGAAATTATGCTTTAAAACTCAATTGAGTTGACTTTGGTCAATATTTTGAGAAAACGGACTCGGATCAGTGTTGTGATGGTCCTGGTGGGTCTCTATCGTGATTTGGGACTTAGGCGTATTCCCGAAATCGAATTCGAAAGTCCCTAACTCGAATTATCGCTATTTGTTAAAAAATAGAAGTTTAAAGTTTTAAAACAATTCTAAGTTAGACCGTAGTTTGATTTTGTTTCAACCGAGTACGGATTTGGGTTCCGAAAATTAATATAGGTTCATTATTGTATTTATGACTTGTCTGCAAAGTTTGGTACAAAACGGAGTTGATTTGACATGATTCGGATGTCAGGTTAAAAAGTTTCATGTTCTTAAGTGTTTTTGCAAATTTCATTCGTTTTGGTGTCCGATTTATAGTTCTAGGTATTGTTTTTGTGTTTTAATCGCGCGAGCGAGTATGTATAATATTTTTGGACTTATGTGCATGTTTAGTTTGGAGTCCGATGGGCTCGGGTGAGTTTCGGATAGGCTTCGGGTGTGTTTGAACTTAGAAATTTCTGGTTTCCTTAACTTCTGTTGGTGTCTGATGAATCCTTCTTTGCGATCACGAAGATACTCCCGCAAATGCGACGAGTAGTTAGGACTGGGGGAGATTTTAATCAATGCAACGCGAGGCTTTGATCACGAATGCGGAGCAGTTGGGGGACTGTCGTTCACGAACGCGACCACACTATCGTGAACGCGTAGCATTAGAGAGGTGGGGGATGGGAAATGGATTTACTCTACGCGAACATGAGCCCAGGCTCACGAACGTGAAGGCAGGGTGGGCTAAGACTGTGCAAATGCGTAGAGTATTTCGCGGACACGTAAGCTAATTGGGCAGTGCCCTTCGCGAACGTTGCAGGTGTCTTGCGATCGCGATGAACACCTGACACCCAGTCATTTAAAGTTTAAAAAATGGGATCTCATCCGTTTTTCACCATCTTTTCATTAGAGCTCGGCCTAGAGGCGATTTAGAAGAGAAAATGCATCATCCTTTCATAAGTTAGTATACTTTAACTTATTTTATTCCATTTCTATTATCATCCATTAATTTCTAGTCTTAATATTTATCTTTTCATGGTAGAAAATTAGGGATTTGGGAAGAATTAGGGGATTTTGCAAATTTTGGATTTAGACCTCAAATTGAGGTCAGATTTCGAAACTAATTACATAATCGGACTCGGGGGTGAATGGATAAATGGATTTTGACCAAGCGAGCCATGTGTTGACTTTTGTTGACTTTTGTGAAAAAGTGTAAAAATCTTAATTTTATGTATTGTAATTTTATTCCCTAGCATTATTTGATGTTATTGAGTTATTTTTGTTAGATTCGATTGGTTTGGAGGCGCATTTTAGAGGAAAACCCCGGTAGAGCTTTGATTTTCTTGCGGAGCGAGGTAAGTATCGTGGTTAACCTTGACTTGAGAGATTATGACTTGTTTTCCTATTTGCTACGTGTTTAATGTATGGGTACAACGTATATGTGAGGTAATGAGTACTTATGCGTTGTTGTTGGGTTAAAGCATGCAGGTAGAACTTGTTTCCTTGTGATTTATTGCCTCTTTAATTATGATATCCATGCTTAGATTAGATTATTACTTATTTGATCGTTCCTTCCGTATTTATGGATTAATTGTGATGGTTGAGTATTTTGGAAGTTGAGGTTTGGTATCTTGGAATCATTATTGACGTAAAGTACATTCTTTGAATTATTTATCTCCCGAACGTTTATATTCATTACTACATGGTAAGGGGGAGTGTTAAAGCACGAAGGTTGATGTCGTGCCATTTTATTATTTCATTTATTGATTAATACATAGTGAGTAAGAGAGATAAAAACACGAAGAGTGATGTCGTGTCATCTATATCAATTATTTATTGTTATATGGGCAAATCGATAGTAAAATCAAGAAGGGTGATGCCGTGCCATTTCATTCTACTTATGTCATCATTTCATGGTAAGATTGAGAGTAAAAGCACAAAGGGTGATGCCGTACTATTTTTATTTTGTATGTTTATCCATCTTTATTGGTTGATGATTTATTTGATTGTCTTGTGTTGTCATTCATGTTGTAGTTATCATATCTTTTCCCTCTTTCACACGTCCCCTCTCAATTGTACATATTAAATCTCTATTTTATTGTTGTTCGGTACATATATTTATGTTTGTACAAGTTTAATTACGTGATTGTCCTGCCATAGCCTCGTCACTACCTCGTTGAGGCTAGGCTCGACACTTACAGAATACATTGGTTTGGTTGTACTCATACTACACTCTGCACTTCTTGTGCAGATTTTGGTACTGGTCCCAGTTGTACGTGAAGTGCAATTGCTTGGATTATCACATTCGGAGATTTTAGGTAGATCCGCTGACGTCCGCAGACCTTGAAGTCCCCTTCCTCTTTCCTCTTTTATTGTTCATTTCATTCGAAACAGTTGTATTTATTTTAGACTCTATTTGTAGAACTTCTAGTAGTTTGTGTGCTCGTGACTCCGGATCTTTGGGAGTAGATATTATTACATGACTTATGTTGGTGTTGTATTAGTTTGAGTACCTATCCCTCGTTATTTATCATCACTTTGTTTTAAACTGTAAAAATAAATTGACTAATTAACTATCTCATATCGGCTTGCCTGGCAAGTAGATGTTAAGTGCCATCATGACCCCGAGGTTGGGATTCCGGGTCGTGACATGGAAATGGAATTTCTAATCTATTGAAGTACTATTTTGTTTAGTTCATGTATTAAGCTTTCAAGGATTTCTTCCAACTTGACTAAATTATAGCTGCATTTTTCCAGAGAATAATATAAATCAGTTTCCAGTGAATTTTAGTGTTATTCAAATTTCTATTACAAAGTTAGGCTTGTACAAGCTTTGTCCCGTGCAAATGATAAATTCTGAAGTAAAAGTATGATTACAAGTATCAAACTACTCAAATCTGCATTTGTTTTTTTATTAAATTTGATGTATTTGTTTAGGCCAACGATCATCTGTTCTTCTAGAGCTGAAAGTCATAGATTACAAAATTGTTGCTAAATACACCTTCGTTCCTGTAATTTCATGATACCTACACAATATTCTTCAATTTTCAAGAAAGACACACTCTTTTACTTCCTAACAATTAAGATGAATAAACTAGACCCCGAGGAAGTCCAAAGAGTAGCCTAAGACATGATGATATTGTATATAAACAGAATATGGCTTTAGTTTTATCAATTTTCGTTCTCTTTAAGTCACATGAAATGGATCTTTTTCTGCATAAGATGTTAATGTACATATGATACATCATATATATATATTATGTAAATAATTAAGCTAGGATATTTGTTAGCAGTTTGATAGTTTCAATCCTATTCTTAATGGATGACGATGCTCATCTAAAGATAAACCTATTAAGGAAGGCATGGTAAGTCTGTAAAGATGTAGTTCTCACAGTTTTTTTTTTGTAAGGTCTTACAGTTTGTAAAAATATGGATGAGCAGTGATGTTGAGTCATATAATGTATTATTATAGATTTAAGGGAGTGGAATTTTCTACCTGAGGAAGAAAAGGGTAATTTGGAATTATGAATGCAGAAGAAAGTACAAAATGAAGAGATCCAAAATGGGACTGATTATTGATTCGTGACAGGATCAATACTTTAGATATCCAAAAAGCCTGTGATTTATCATGGAGTTCTGATATTTTTTATTGTTTCGTCACTTGGAATGTGAATGGACATGTAATTGTAACGACTCGGCCGGTCGTTTCGAGAGTTATAGTCTCGTTCTCCCATTTACTGCTCATTTTATGTTTTACAGTTGTTATGTGACTTGTCGGGGTAGTTGGTTCGGGACCGGAGAGGTTTCGGAATGAATTGAGACACTTAGTCTCAAGGTTGAAAGCTTAAGTTGAAAAGGTTGACCGGATGTACACTTATGTTTAGACAACTGCGGAATGGAATTTTGATGGTTCCGTTAGCTCCGTTGGATGATTTTGGACTTAGGAGCGTGTCTAGATTTGTGATTTGGAGGTCCGTAGTGAAATGAGGCTTGAAATGGTGAAAGTTGAAAATTTGAAAGTTTGACTGAGAGTGGACTTTATGGATACCGTGCTCGGATTGAGGTTCCGGGAGTTGGAGTAAGTCCGTGGTGTCATTTGTGACTTGTGTGCAAAATTTGAGTTCAATCGGACGTGATTTGATAGGTTTCGACATCGTTTGTAGAAGTTAAAATTCCTTAGTTTTCATTAGTCTTGAATTGGGGTGAGATTCATGTTTTGATATTGTTTGATGTGGTTTGAGGGCTCGACTAAGTTCGTATCGTGTTTTAGGACTTGTGGGTGTGTTTGGTTGACGTCCTGGGAGCCTCGGGTTAATTTCGAATGGTTAACGGATCGAAAATGAGAATTAGTGCATTGCTGAACTGGGAGCCTTCTGGTGTGATCGCACCTGCGAGGGTCTTGGTCGCAGGTGCGGAGCTGGACTGGCCTGGCCTGGGGTAGGACGCACGTGCGAGGCGTAATCCTCATCTGCGAGCCCGCGGGTGTGAGCAAGGCTCCGGAGATGCGGAGAAGAGAGGCATAAGCTGCCTTCGCAGAAGCGGATCATGGATCGCAGAAGCGCTTCCGCAGGCGCGGAACCCGGAGCGCAGTGCAGACCCTGTGGACTTAAGTGACTTCCGCAGAAGCGGATGATTTTCCGTAAAAGTGATTTCACAGGTGCGGATATTTGGCCACAGGTGCAAAAGCACTGGGCAGTGTTTAAATTCGAGGGTTTCCGAAATTTTTTTCATTTTAGACGTTTCAAGCTCGGGCGTAGGCGCTTTTTGAGAGGGAATTCTAAGGTATTCTTGAGGTATGTCACTAGTGGTTTAATTCATTCAATAATTTTATTTCTCTATTGATTTTCCCACCTAGATTGTGTGGTTTTGAGGTGTAATATGGGAGTTTGAGGCTAAGGATTTGAAAAGTTTAATTTAGGGATTTGATGACAATTTGGTGTCGAATTTTGGTAAATTCGGTATGGTTGGACTCGTGATTGAATGAGCTTTCGAATTTTATGAATTTTATCAGATTTCGATCTGCGGGCCCGGGGGCTGGCTTTTGAGTCGACTTTTGACTTTTGATTAAAAACTTACTATTTTCTTCTGGAATTGATTCCTTTAGCTCGTGTTGATTGTATCGAACTGTTTGTGGTTAGATTCGGGGCATTTGGAGGGCTATTCGCGAGGCAATGGCGTGTTGGAGTAGGGATTTTCACGGATTGAGGTAAGTAACAATTCTAAATTTGGTTCTGAGGGTATGAAACACCGTATTATATGTCATGTGATTAGTTTTGAGGTGACGCACATGCTAGGTGAAGGGCGTGTGGGTGTGCACCGTAGGAATTGTGACTTGGTTAATTTCATGGAATCGTATAGTTGAATAATCTGTTGTTATCCGTATATTCTCCATGTGTTATAGAAATTGAATTGCAAATCATGTTAGAAATCATGTTTAGGCTATGTGTTGGTACTGTAGAGACTCACAGAGGTCGTGTTACATGTTGAATTATCTGCTAAATTGTTGTTTCGTATTCAGTCACAGTTTTACTTACATATTATATCTCAATCTCTATTGATCTTTATTAATACATTATATCATCGCTGTTTGGGCTGATTATCATGATTATTGAGAGCCCGAGAGACTAGAGAGATTGATGACTGAGTGAGGCCGAGAGCCTGATGGTGAGGATATTTATGGGAGCGGGTTGCACGCCGCAACATGTTTTATTTATTTATACCATGATTGGCTTGTTATAACGCTTGGGCTGAAGGAGCCCCTCCGGCACCCATAGTGAGCACAGGTACCTACTGAGTGCGAGTGTCGAACGCGAGTGTTGAATGTCGGGGAGAAATAAGAGATTGTGAGGAATGAGTGACTATGAGGTTGGAGTGAATGGGAGGACTGAGTGACTGTTACTCTGGGTATATGCACTTGATTTCATTACTGTTGTACTTCAGCTGGCATATATCACTCTCATGAGATTTCTGAGAGACACCATATCCTGTTTCAATTGAACTTGATATGAATTAATTGTTTTGGCTTTAAATGTCGAACTTGGAAGCATGCCTATTTTTCTGTATTATAGTTTCTATAAATTGAACTGCATCTGTGAAGCTCGTCACTACTTTCAGTCCAATAGTTAGCCTTGTTACTTACCGAGTTGGTTGTACCCACGCTACACCCTGCACTTCGTATGCAGATCCAGGTGTTTCTGGTCACGGTGGGTGTTTATTATCTGCGCAGCCTGATCATTTGGAGATTTCAAGGTAGTTGCCCGACGTTCGCAGACCTTGACTCTCCCTCCCTATCTTTCAGCTTTATGTATTTAGTTTCAGCTTTTCATAGACAGTATTTTCATATTTGTGTTGTATAAGCGCTCATGTACTCAGTGACACCCTGGTTTTGGGGACTTCCGTATTGAGTTTTGATTTTCCATCCAGTTTTAAGAGAGCTTTAATTATTTAAACTCTTTTAGCCCATTTTTCATTTTAAAAGTGATGGAAATATTTTGAAATGTCGGCTTGCCTAGTACCACATTAGACGCCATTACGAGACTATATTTTGGATCGTGACAGTAATTTAAGGGAAAACATGTTTAAAAAAGATCTTGACCCTGCAAGTTTGGGATTTTTGTTGGTTTCAGACGAGTCTTTATATTGAATAAGAAGTCTATAAGCAGGGGTCAAAAATCTTATGAAATTCGGCTATCTTCTCAACTTTACTGATTGAAGTGGTAACTTCTCTAACTTTTTGCTTACGAGGATGTGACTTGACTATAACACTTCCTTGGTATCCATCTTTAAAAGTATTTCTTTTACCAAAAAAAAAACAAAGGAAAGGTAATACGCAAATGAACTTGTAGGGAGTCTTCATATCATCTCTTATCTTTATTTTCTTTCTTTTGTCAAATTTATAATATCAAAAGTAAATGGTGCTTAAATGGTATCTTTATCGTGCCCAATTAAAATCCTCTTGATTTTCAATTATTTTGCTATTATTTTATAGCTTGCTCAACTCATCAGCTTATTTTATTTGCTTATTAAACAACAACAACAACAACAACAACAACCCAGTATAATCTCACTAGTGGGGTCTGGAGAGGGTAGTATGTACGCAGACCTTACCCCTATCCTGGGGTAGAGAGGCTGTTTCCAAATGACCCTCGGCATCCTTCCCTCCAAGAACTCCCCATCTTGCTCTTGGGGTGACTCGAACTCACAACCTCTTGGTTGGAAGTGGAGGGTGCTTAACTTTAATATTTGCTTATTAAAGTTAAATTCATTTGTATAGGCTGCATTTAAATAGTTGTACAAGGTATTGGACTGTGGGACGCCTTCTTTTACACCAAACAAAAGGAAAAACCAGCGGTGTCGTGTTTGTTGATTTGCAAAGGTGAGTTTATTTAAATTTCTACTTTAGTTTTAAGTTTTATATATTTTAACGTGCTAATATATGAGCACTCTTTGTTGGTTTGTAAGGTTAGTTTGTTGAACTTTCTAGTTTATGATTATGTTTTATAGTATTTTAGCGAGTTAATACGCGAGCAAATATTAAATTCCTCTTCTGATGAGAAAAAGTTGTGCCTTGTGACCTCATAAATATTGTTGTTGCTCGAGGTAAAGAATTGTTGCATTACTTTTAGCTGCTTTATGAGTTATATGAAAGAAACTTCATTCAACGTGTCTCGTATCAAAGATACAAGTTTCTGTGAAACCTCTTTTCCAAGGTCCGGTCGCTGCATTTATCTTTGTTATTTGTTACATTTATGGTATTTTTCATGCTGAAATTTATGTCAAAGAGTCGATATTAAAAGGTATATGAATCGATATAGAAAACGTTCATATAGAGTTTGGAGTTTCGTGAACTAGCCTATGGCGTTTAAATTTTTATGAATTTTCATTATGATGTTTTAGGAACCGAGTTTGAAGATTATACAGCTGTAAGCCTTTGTCATCCCTTTTTTTCCATGTTTGTGAGAATTTTGTATTTAATTTGATTCATTTCTTATCATTATTTGAAATATTCAAGCATATGTTGTTTCCTCTTCGTTTTTATAATAATAATCTGCAATTATCATTTCAATACATTATTTCAGTATTTTCCCTTTTGTTTTTGGCTTTCACTTGAAGATTTGAAATAGAAAGATCAATCTATCATTCTTGGTGCTTATATCATTCAAAAGTGAGAAAGATACCAATGGAATTAAATGCAACAACTTATGAAATAATTTAGGGGTTCGTGACTAATTGCTTTGAGGATTATACCAACTCATAAAAATTTTATGCCGAGTAAATTTATAAAGATATTATCTCTCAATTAATTGATATGTTTCACACCGCGTGAAGCGTGGATAAATCTATTAGTGTCTAATAAGGGAGAGGCGTTGTTGTCCATTGATAGGAAGGAGTCAAAGAGAGACTAGGAATGAGAGACACATAGGTAAGATATAAGAGAAGCGACACATAGGTAAGATATAAGAGAAGCGAACGGAGTAATCTGAAGAAAGGTTAGAGAGAGACTTCGATATAAACTATGAAAAGAAAAGTCTAAAGACAGGCGGATGTAATGAGAAGACTTAACCCTAAAAGGTAAGTCTAAAATTTTTATATGTCTATATAATTCGGATTTTGGGTCAGATTGGATTAAAATTATACCAATCTGAATCCTATCCGAACTCTTAAAAAACTCAACCCATGTCCGATCCGAAAATCTGAAATTCGAAAATTCGAATAGAGTGGATTGATTTGCATTCTCAGATATTCAATCCAAATGCACAATCCTAAGTCAAGCAGGACTAGCAGGGTTCTAGGCTGGCAAACTTCTGATGAAGGGGTGCACATGTCACTTTAGACGAATTCCACATAGGAAAGAGATAGGAAAGTAAAATGTTTTATAAGATATGACACAAGTTCACACGGTACGCGCGCTTACGCCCAAAAGATAATTTGTGTGATCCTAAGCCCAACACAAA
>AWOL01S0088081.1:0-14218 GCA_000715115.1 Nicotiana otophora | reverse complement strand
TATTGCCGATTAAACTCTTATGTGACTTAACTGAAGTTGTTGCCTCTTCTATTGCCATGTTATCCTTCCCTAATTGCTTATCCTTAATTGAAGTTATTATTATCTTTTCCGTAATTACTTATGATTAATTGAATTTGTTGTATCTCTTCCATAATTGCTCAACCTAAAATGAAGTTTTGTTATCCCTTATCATTGTTGACTTATCCTTATTTAGAATTATTGATTCGTGTTGTCTCTCTTATCATCGAATTGTACTTTTACGGAATCAATGCTACACATTATCTCTTCCTTGTTGATCTAGTCTTGTTGAGACTATTATTCCGTGTTGTGTCCTTCTTTGTGAACTCGTTCTTCCGTCTCTTTGTGTTCTGAAGTTTCTGAGTTGATTTACTTCCCGTATTCTCCTGTTATTGTGGTCGTTGTTAATGTATTCAGTGTCGGTGAGCCGAGAGCTATGTGTGGTCGTGATATTGTAATTGTTTTGAGGAAATGTTGTGGAATGTGGGCACATATTGTGAAAGTCATTTATTTGAGTTGTTATATTTTGGCATACGTGTTGCTGTTGAGAGAATTTGTTATGTTGTTGCACGAGGCTTTTGCGTGAGGTTATTGTTGTGTTTGCACGAGGTTTTTGCTGTGCAGTTGTTACTGTGTTTGCACGAGGTTTCTGCCATGCGGTTGTTATTGTGTTGCACGAGGTTTCTCCTGTGCTGCTGTTATTATTGATACGCATGCGGTGGTATAAGGTCTGAGTGTTGAAACGCATGCGGTGAGATAAGGTGGGCTTAAAATGCGTGGCTAGTATGGGAACTACTAGAAGCCATGCAGTGTGATAAGGTGGGCTAAAACGCGGGATGCTATTTCGGAAAAAATAATTTTCAAAACTAAATATAAAGGCTCCTGCGGTGATATAAGAAAAGTGTGATTCATTTTATGATTTGAGACTACGAGGCGGTACCTCGGTAGGGCTCTTCTTTTCATTTTCCAATTCTGTGCACTTGTCTTTGATTGTTGTTTTCCTTGGCATACTATTAACTGTTTCCCTCCGTGTTGCACTATTTGCTTAGTTCTTTGTAGATAATCTTGTTGTGCTAATCGCTGCTCCAAACTTCATTTTTGCCTTTATTATACTATACATTTTGTGGTGATCGTTTCTTATGTGCTATTTCATTGTCTCTACTCTTATTTGTTGTCTTGAATTGTGGTAGAACACTTGCACAAGCATATACATAGTTAAATCACTAATATCGGTTGTAAAAGATGAATCCTGACATCACTGACCATTATACGTACTCTTGTCTACTTGCCTTCTTTGTGAGGGATATTCTATTGGCACGTGAGTCGTCCGTGTGGTTATGAGTTGTAATATGGGCACAAGATGCCAAGTGATTAGGGTTCACGAACTTGGACCCGTGATTTGTGGTTTTGAGGTTTGGCACCTCGTGGAAATCCTTGGGTAAAACTGGTGTGAAAGCGGTTGTTCCTACTAGTTGTCACTTGTTTGTTTTATTCGATTTCAGCGGATTTGGACTGTGCTCAGCTTACTCTACATTGTTATTACCTGTTGTGTCTCATTGCTATCTGTTGGTTTTAGTCCCTTTTATTAATGTTGTATTATTATTGTCATCATACCTAGCCTTATACTGATATTTTTCCCCGCTAGTTCTACATGTATACTTGTTCAGATTGTTTAATCCAGTGGGTGTCTTGACAGTCCCTCGTCACTACTCCACTAAGGTTAGTCTTGATACTTACCAGATACCGCTGTGGTATGCTCATACTGCGCTTCTGCATATTTTTGTATAGATCTCTGGTGCCTCGGCTATTGTTGATTATTAGCTAGCTGGTCGAGCATTGCTGCGGAGACTCAAGGTAAACTTGCCGTCGCGTTCGCAGACCTCGGAGTCACGTTCTGATATTGTACTCGTACCGTTTAACTTCCATTCCGAATAGTTGTATTTAGGTATTCTTCTAGTAAACTCAGTAGAGATTATGACTTGTACTACCAGTTTTAGGATTGTAAGTTGTGTATAAAGATTTCTATTTTATATTTATCAGTTGATGGTGGAATTCCTCGATTTATTTCGTAAGTGTTAGGCTTACCTAGTCTCAGGGACTAGGTGCCGTCACGACATCCTACGAAGAAAAATTGGGGCCGTCGCAAGTTGGTATCAGAGCTCTAGATTCATAGGTGCTACAAGTCATAAGCGAGTTTAGTAGAGTCTTGCGGATCGGTATGGAGACGTCTATACTTATCTTCGAGAGGCTACAGAACTATTAGGATAGTTTCACTTCCTTCATTCCTATCGTGCGAGTTTATTGATCTCGGAGTTTCAACCTTTGTCTTTCTATTCTTTCACAACTGGTGAGGATAAGAGCTGCAGTTACCGATGACGCTGCCTCAGAGCCGGTGTTGCCAGAGGCGGGTGCGGAGACAGAGGCAGAGGCCGAAGAGGAGCACGTGCTGCAGCTAGAGCATCTGTCAGAGCAGCTGTTGAGGAGCTGCCAGTAGCTCCTATTAGGGGACAGACACCGGAGGTGCCTGTTGTGACCCTAGGACTTCAGGAGACTTTAACACAGTTCCTGAGCATGTTTGGTACACTGGCTCAGGCATGGTTGATTCGGGTTGCACCAGATACTTCACAAATTGGGGGAGGAGCTCAGACTCCCGCCGTCCGTACTCCGGAGCGGCGGGTCCATGTTGGTTATGTTTCAAGTGTCATGCCGACACAACCTGTCATCCCAGTTCAGCCCGTGGTTAGGGCAGCAACATATGAGGAAGAATAGCTTAGACTTGTGAGGTTCAAGAGGTATTACCCTCCTACTTTCAGTGGTTTGTCTTCAGAGGATGCGCATGGGTTCCTAGGGGAGTGCTACCATATTCTCCGCACTATGGGTATTGCGGAGATGAGTGGGGTTGCTTTTACTACAGTCCATCTTAAGGGAGCAGCATATCGGTGGTGGCGAGCGTACGAGTTGGGTAGTCTGGCCGATGCAACTTCGCTTTCATGGATTAGGTTTTTAGGGATGTTCTTGAGAGACTTTGTTCTCCAAACCCTTCAGGATGCATGGCGTGTGGAGTTTGAGCAGATGCGCTAGGGCGATGTTAGTGTCAGGGTATGTCGTTATATTCAATGAGTTGTCCAGACATGCACCTACTTTGGGTTCTACAGTTAGAGAGCGGGTCTGTAGGTTCATTGAGGGGATCAGTCATAATATCCAATTGAACATGGCTTGGGAGTTGGAGTCGGATGTTCCGTTTCAGCAGGTGGGAGAGATCGCTCGCCTATTAGAGGGCATGCAAGGTCAGGAGAGAGAGGACAAGGA
This sequence comes from Nicotiana otophora, assembly GCA_000715115.1. NCBI lineage: Eukaryota > Viridiplantae > Streptophyta > Magnoliopsida > Solanales > Solanaceae > Nicotiana > Nicotiana otophora. The sequence continues at coordinate 10,891 of AWOL01S0088081.1, read as the reverse complement.
GGCTAAGAGGCCTCGTAGACCGGGGAGATCTACTGGTCCCTATTTTGGAGGCAGGGTATGACATAGTAGAGGTTTTGTGGGTCAACCAGTTCAATTTGCACTTCAGAATTCGCACGGTATTTCTGGTACCCACGGGTCTTAGGGTATACGTATCGGACAACTTCCACAGCCACATCGGCAAAGAGGTTTATTTGAGTGTGGAGATACCAGCCACATGGTGAGAGATTGTCCTAGACTCCGGGCAGATGCATCACAGCAGGGTATTTAGGCTATGAGTTCTGCTCTAGTAGCTGATATCCCTGCACCGCCAGCTTGGGGTGCAGGTCAGGCCAGTAGAGGGTGCCCAAGAGGGGGAGGCCCGACCCGTTGAGGTATTTTCTATGGTAGTGCTGAGACCGCTGCACCAGATGATGTCACACAGGTATGGGTTCGATTTATTAAAGATGAGCATCATTCGTATTTTTTTTGGTTCTGCTTATCGGGGCGAGTATTCTTATTTTGCTTCACATATGGGTGAGTTTAGTGATCTTGTACTTTGTTTATGTGTTCACCCCTGTTAGGAGATTCTATAGTGGTAGCACGTGTCTATCCTTTTGTTTTATTCATTATTGAGAACTATGAGACTAGAAGTGACTTCCTATTACTCATTTCGGTAGTTTTGATGTGATTTCTGGGTGATGGGTTACGACTTGTGATTTAGATGCTCTACCAGTGTGGGAGCTCAGTATGTGTTGTGATTTTGTTGGCAGAATTGAATTAGTGGAAGGTTTTGGTCCGTATGATGTGTATACTACTTGTGATTCGGAGCTGAGGATGGAATCCTCGCGTTTTCATATGGTTTGATGTGTTGAACCAGGATACATTCCACGGTGGAAGTTATATTAGGATGATATCCATGAGATTTGTTCATATACCTTGATTCTTCATTGTGGAATTGATTCGTAGTATGGCACTGATAGGGAGTGGTGCCTGTCGGGCTTGTTTGATAGTTCTTTCATGTGTTTCCTTGTGTATTCAGTCATATTCGTGTTGTGCTTATTGGTTTTTAGCTTGCGAGGTGTGTGACGAAGTGGTGTTGGGTGTGACTTGTTGATTTGAGTGAATAGTCATGACATCTTCGTGTTTCTCATCGTTGTCAGTGTTATAGAGGTTTGAAACGGGGTTCTAACGGATATGAGGTTAATTGCTGGTGTTGGATTTGATTATGGACAACTATCGTGATCAGAGATGTAGTTATGGGCATATATGTGATGTGTTATGTCATGTGGTTGTACTTGGTGGGTGTAGGTATGAGTTGCTGCAGCTGGTTGAGGATGATATCATCTGTTGATGTGGGAATCGAGTCTTTTGGAAATGATTGGATGGTGAGAAATTTGGTTGTAAGGTTATCAGTGTGGGTGGAGGGAATAATTTTTAGTTGGGATGGTGTCGTCGGGCCTATGTGGATTGGGGTGATGTGGGATCACCCCGCGGGTGTAGGTATGGTAATTCCACTCAGTGAGTTGATGACTTCGGGACGATTCTTGGCATGTTCGATGATGAATGTTTNGAGACAGAGGCAGAGGCCGAAGAGGAGCACGTGCTGCAGCTAGAGCATCTGTCAGAGCAGCTGTTGAGGAGCTGCCAGTAGCTCCTATTAGGGGACAGACACCGGAGGTGCCTGTTGTGACCCTAGGACTTCACGAGACTTTAACACAGTTCCTGAGCATGTTTGGTACACTGGCTCAGGCATGGTTGATTCGGGTTGCACCAGATACTTCACAAATTGGGGGAGGAGCTCAGACTCCCGCCGTCCGTACTCCGGAGCGGCGGGTCCATGTTGGTTATGTTTCAAGTGTCATGCCGACACAACCTGTCATCCCAGTTCAGCCCGTGGTTAGGGCAGCAACATATGAGGAAGAATAGCTTAGACTTGTGAGGTTCAAGAGGTATTACCCTCCTACTTTCAGTGGTTTGTCTTCAGAGGATGCGCATGGGTTCCTAGGGGAGTGCTACCATATTCTCCGCACTATGGGTATTGCGGAGATGAGTGGGGTTGCTTTTACTACAGTCCATCTTAAGGGAGCAGCATATCGGTGGTGGCGAGCGTACGAGTTGGGTAGTCTGGCCGATGCAACTTCGCTTTCATGGATTAGGTTTTTAGGGATGTTCTTGAGAGACTTTGTTCTCCAAACCCTTCAGGATGCATGGCGTGTGGAGTTTGAGCAGATGCGCTAGGGCGATGTTAGTGTCAGGGTATGTCGTTATATTCAATGAGTTGTCCAGACATGCACCTACTTTGGGTTCTACAGTTAGAGAGCGGGTCTGTAGGTTCATTGAGGGGATCAGTCATAATATCCAATTGAACATGGCTTGGGAGTTGGAGTCGGATGTTCCGTTTCAGCAGGTGGGAGAGATCGCTCGCCTATTAGAGGGCATGCAAGGTCAGGAGAGAGAGGACAAGGAGGCTAAGAGGCCTCGTAGACCGGGGAGATCTACTGGTCCCTATTTTGGAGGCTGGGTATGACATAGTAGAGGTTTTGTGGGTCAACCAGTTCAATTTGCACTTCAGAATTCGCACGGTATTTCAGGTACCCACGGGTCTTAGGGTATACGTATCGGACAACTTCCACAGCCACATCGGCAAATAGGTTTATTTGAGTGTGGAGATACCAGCCACATGGTGAGAGATTGTCCTAGACTCCGGGCAGATGCATCACAGCAGGGTATTTAGGCTATGAGTTCTGCTCTAGTAGCTGATATCCCTGCACCGCCAGCTTGGGGTGCAGGTCAGGCCAGTAGAGGGTGCCCAAGAGGGGGAGGCCCGACCCGTTGAGGTATTTTCTATGGTAGTGCTGAGACCGCTGCACCAGATGATGTCACACAGGTATGGGTTCGATTTATTAAAGATGAGCATCATTCGTATTTTTTTTGGTTCTGCTTATCGGGGCGAGTATTCTTATTTTGCTTCACATATGGGTGAGTTTAGTGATCTTGTACTTTGTTTATGTGTTCACCCCTGTTAGGAGATTCTATAGTGGTAGCACGTGTCTATCCTTTTGTTTTATTCATTATTGAGAACTATGAGACTAGAAGTGACTTCCTATTACTCATTTCGGTAGTTTTGATGTGATTTCTGGGTGATGGGTTACGACTTGTGATTTAGATGCTCTACCAGTGTGGGAGCTCAGTATGTGTTGTGATTTTGTTGGCAGAATTGAATTAGTGGAAGGTTTTGGTCCGTATGATGTGTATACTACTTGTGATTCGGAGCTGAGGATGGAATCCTCGCGTTTTCATATGGTTTGATGTGTTGAACCAGGATACATTCCACGGTGGAAGTTATATTAGGATGATATCCATGAGATTTGTTCATATACCTTGATTCTTCATTGTGGAATTGATTCGTAGTATGGCACTGATAGGGAGTGGTGCCTGTCGGGCTTGTTTGATAGTTCTTTCATGTGTTTCCTTGTGTATTCAGTCATATTCGTGTTGTGCTTATTGGTTTTTAGCTTGCGAGGTGTGTGACGAAGTGGTGTTGGGTGTGACTTGTTGATTTGAGTGAATAGTCATGACATCTTCGTGTTTCTCATCGTTGTCAGTGTTATAGAGGTTTGAAACGGGGTTCTAACGGATATGAGGTTAATTGCTGGTGTTGGATTTGATTATGGACAACTATCGTGATCAGAGATGTAGTTATGGGCATATATGTGATGTGTTATGTCATGTGGTTGTACTTGGTGGGTGTAGGTATGAGTTGCTGCAGCTGGTTGAGGATGATATCATGTGTTGATGTGGGAATCGAGTCTTTTGGAAATGATTGGATGGTGAGAAATTTGGTTGTAAGGTTATCAGTGTGGGTGGAGGGAATAATTTTTAGTTGGTNTTTGCTCGAATTCAGCTACTAGTGGACACTCGAGGTATAGTTGCACGGCGTTCGTAACTTTGAAGTCCCCTTCTACTTTATTTTAGTTGTGTGCTTTCTTTCAGACAACTTTATTTTGTTTAGACCCTTGTTTGTATATTTTAGAAGCTCGTGTACTTGTGACACCAGTTCTGGGATGGTATTCAGACATCGCTAATATTATGAAGTATTCCCTTTATTTCAGACTTTATTTCCACATTTGTTTCTTTGTTATTAATAAATTTAAAATTGTGTTAAAATGACTAGTTATATTCTAACATTGGCTTGCCTAGAAAATGAAATGTTAGGTGTCATCACGGTCCCGAAGGTGGGAATTTTGGGTTATGACAGTATCTTTCCTACTTTTATGGGGGGAGGGGGGGACTACCCCTTAGGATTTGAGTCATTTGTGCTAATTGTGTCATGTGAAGGCTGTGTACGCGAGGTGACGAGTACGTGCTCGGGATTATTTGTGGAAATTTGACCGTTTAGGACTCTTAGGTTCTTATGTTCATTAGATATGAAGCAGTTTTGTCATGTTAAATTCCCCATTTACTAGTTTCACCTTTACGCGTCTTATTTGGAATTAATTGCTTCATGTTCCACCCTTATTGCCGATTAAACTCTTATGTGACTTAACTGAAGTTGTTGCCTCTTCTATTGCCATGCTATCCTTCCCTAATTGCTTATCCTTAATTGAAGTTATTATTATCTTTTCCGTAATTACTTATCCTTAATTGAATTTGTTATATCTCTTCCGTAATTGCTCAACCTAAAATGAAGTTTTGTTATCCCTTATCATTGTTGACTTATCCTTATTTAGAATTATTGATTCGTGTTGTCTCTCTTATCATCGAATTGTACTTTTGCGGAATTAATACTACACATTATCTCTTCCTTGTTGATCTAGTCTTGTTGAGACTATTATTCCTTGTTGTGTCCTTCTTTGTGAGCTCGTTCTTCCGTCTCTTTGTGTTCTGAAGTTCCTGAGTTGATTTACTTACAGTAGTCTCCTGTTATTGTCATTGTTGTTGTTGTTGTTGTTGTTGTTGTTATTGTTGTTGTATTCAGTGTCGCTGAGCCGAGGGCTATGTGTGGTCGTGATATTGAAACTATTTTGAGGAAATGTTGTGGCATGTGGGCACATATTGTGAAAGTCATTTATTTGAGTTGTTATGTATTAGCACACGTGTTGTTGTTGAGAGAATTGTTATGTTGTTGCATGAGGTTTCTGTCGTGCGGTTGTTGTTGTGTTTGCACGAGGTTTCTGTTGTATTAGCAAACTTTTGAACCCTAGGTCCGAGAGTGGGCAATTTTGAGAGAGGAATTTCATCTACAATCGTTGGGTGAGTGTCCTTGTTCAACTTCTATGTATACTTTATGATGTTATTTGAGTTTTAACATCAAAATGGTGAGAATCAAAGTGAAAAAATTGGGAAATTCGTAAAATCTTTCAAAAATAAAAAATAAGGATTTGGAGGGCGATTCATTATCGGAATTTGATAATTTTAGTATGGTTGAACTCGTATCGCAATGGGTGTTTGTGTTTTATAAATTTTATCAGGTTGCGAGGTGCGAGCCCGGGGTTTGACTTTTGCGTTGACTTTTTAGTTTTAATTAAAAATCGAAACTTTATTATCTGAAATTATTTTCTGAGTTTTATTAATGAATTGAAGTTATTTTCGTTAGATTTCATCCGTCCGGAGGTTGTTTCATGTGAGAAGGCAATTTTAGAGTAACGGTCTAGCTTCTTTGAGGTAAGGATCTTGCCTAACTTTGTGTGGGGGAACTACCTCTTAGAATTTGAGTCATTTGTGCTAATCGTGTCATGTGAAGGTCGTGTACGCGAGGTTACGAGCACGTGCTCGGGTTTATTTGTGGAAATTTGACCGTTTAGGACTCTTAGGTTCTTATGTTCATTAGATATGAAGTTGTTTTGTCATGTTAAATCCCACATTTACTAGTTTCACCTTTACGTGTCTTATTTGGAATTAATTGCTTCATGTTCCACCCTTATTGCCGATTAAACTCTTATGTGACTTAACTGAAGTTGTTGCCTCTTCTATTGCCATGTTATTCTTCCCTAATTGCTTATCCTTAATTGAAGTTATTATTATCTTTTCCGTAATTACTTATCATTAATTGAATTTGTTGTATCTTTTCCGTAATTGCTCAACCTAAAATAAAGTTTTGTTATCCCTTATCATTGCTGACTTATCCTTATTTAGAATTATTGATTCGTGTTGTCTCTCTTATCATCGAATTGTACTTTTGCGGAATTAATACTACACATTATCTCTTCCTTGTTGATCTAGTCTTGTTGAGACTATTATTCCTTGTTGTGTCCTTCTTTGTGAGCTCGTTCTTCCGTCTCTTTGTGTTCTGAAGTTCCTGAGTTGATTTACTTCCCGTATTCTCCTGTTATTGTCGTTTTTGTTGTTGTATTCAGTGTCGGTGAGCCGAGGGCTATGTGTGATCGTGATATTGAAACTGTTTTGAGGAAATGTTGCGGAATGTGGACACATATTGTGAAAGTCATTTATATGAGTTGTTATATTTTTGCATACGTGTTGCTGTTGAGAGAATTTGTTACGTTGTTGCACGAGGTTTTTGCGGTTATTGTTGTGTTTGCACAAGGTTTTTGCTGTGCAGTTGTTACTGAGTTTGCACGAGGTTTCTACCATGCGGTTGTTATTGGGTTGCATGAGGTTTCTGTCGTGCTGTTGTTATTATTGATACGCATGCGGTGGTATAAGATCTGGGTGTTGAAACGCATGTGGTGAGATAAGGTGGGCTTGAAATGCGTGGCTAGTAGGGGAGCTACTAGAAGCCATGAGGTGTGATAAGGTGGGCTATAACGCGGGATGCTACTTCGGGAAAAATAATTTTCAAAACTAAATATAAAGTCTCCTGCGGTGATATAAGGAAAGTTTTGATTCATTTTATGATTTGAAACTACGAGGCGGTACCTCGGTAGGGCTCTTGTTGTCATTTTCCAATTCTATGCACTTGTCTTTGATTGTTGTTTTCCTTGGCATACTATTAACTGTTTCCCTCCGTGTTGCACTATTTGCTTAGTTCTTTATAGATAATCTTGTTATGCTAATCGCTGCTCCAAACTTCATTTCTACCTTTATTATACTGTACATTTCGTGGTGATCGTTTCTTATGTGCCATTCATTGTCTCTACTCTTATTTTTTATCTTGAATTGTGATAGAACACTTGCACAATCATACACATAGTTAACTCACCAATATCGGTTGTAAAAGATGAATCCTGACATCATTGACCATTATACGTACTCTTGTCTACTTTCCTTCTTTGTGAGGGATGTTCTATTGGCACTTGAATCGTCCATGCGGTTATGAGTTATAATGTGGGCACAAGATGCCAAGTGATTAGGGTTCATGAATTGGGACCCGTGATTTGTGATTTTGAGGTTTGGCACCTCGTGGAAATCCTTGGGTAAAACTGGTGTGAAAGCGGTTGTTCCTACTAGTTGTCACTTGTCTTCCTTTCTTCGGTTTCATCAGATTTGGACTGTGTTCAGCTTACTCTATAGTGTTATTACCTATTGTGTCTCATTTCTATCTGTTGCTTTTAGCCCCTTTTATAAATGTATTATTATTGTCATCATACCTAGCCTTATACTAATATTGTTCCCCGCTAGTTCTACATGTTTACTTGTTCGGATTGTTTAGCCAGTGGGTGTCTTGACTGTCCCTCGTCACTACTCCACCGAGGTTAGTCTTGATACTTACTAGGTACCACTGTGGTATTTTCATACTACGCTTCTGCATATATTTGTGCAGATCTCAGGTGCCTTAGCTATTGTTGATTATTAGCTAGTTGGTCAAGCATTGCTGTGGAGAATCAAGGTAAACCTGCCATAGCGTTCGCAGGCCTGAGAGTCACCTTCTGATATTGTACTTGTACCGTTTAATTTCCAGTCCGAACAGTTGTATTTAGTGATTCTTCTAGTAAACTCGGTAGAGCTTATGACTTGTACTACCGATTTTGGGATTGTAATTTGTGTATAAAGATTTCTATTTCATATTTATCAGTTGATGGTTGAATTCCTTGATTTATTTCATAAGTGTTTGGCTTACCTAGTCTTAAAGACTAGGTGCTGTCACGACATCCTACGAAGTAAAATTGGGGTCGTGACACGTAGGTCCAGATGGTAATTTTGAACTTGGGCATATACTTGGAATTTCATTTGGATTGTTCTAGAAGGTTTCGGCACTATTTGGCAAAAGTTGGAAATTTGAAGGTTTGGAATGTTTATAAATTTGACCAGGAGTTGACTTCGATGTTATGGGGTTCAGATTGTGGTTCCGAGAGTTAGAATAGGTTATGTTATTTGAAACTTGTGTGCAAAATTTATGATCATTCCGAGTTGATTTGATATGGTTTGGCATGAGTTATGGAAGTTGAAAGTCCAAAAGTTCATAAAGGTTGATTTGATGTGCGATTCATGGTTTTGATGTTGCTATGTGAGATTCGACGCCTCGAGTAGGTCCGTATTATATTTTGGGACTTGTTGGTATGATTTGACGAGGTCCCGAGGGGTTCAGGTGTAAGATCATTGGTTGAGAGACTAGTTAAGTTAAGAAATTTGAAGTTTGGCCATGGTCAATAGGTCAAGACGATCTCTTTTTGGTGTTTTGAGTGCACGAGCATGTCCGTAGCATGTTTTATTATTGAAATTCATATATGGTTTGTGTCCGGGAGATTCCGGATGAGTTTCGAGGTGGTTTCGAATCATTTCGGCGAAGTTTGGGTTTGCAGGTGCTGGTACTTCGCAATTGCGAACTTTTTGTTGCAATTGCGAACTACCGCATTTGCAAATATCTGGTCGCAATTCCGAACATTTGGTCACAATTTTGACTCCGCAATTGTGAACCTGTGGTCGCAATTTCGACTCTGCAATTGTGAACCTGTGGTCGCAATTGCGAACAGTCCGCAATTGCGAACTTTAGGTCACAAATGCGACATCTGCAGCTGGGTTAAGAGCTGAAATTTTGGGATTTTAGCCCATTCTTTCATGTTCTGAACCCTAGACTCGGATTTGGGCGATTTTGAAGAGAAGGTTTACCACATAGATTGGGGTAAGTGTTTTCTACTCAGTTTTGATTATATTCAATGATTCCATTGTATAGCCCCGTAAATATTTTACCTAAAATCCTGGGTTTCATAGTGCTGAAGTAGGCTTATGTGTTGACGAATGTAGAGATTCTTGGTACGGACCTTTTGGGTTGAACAGTACATTGGGGAGTGAAGGAAAATATTTGGCAGAAAAAGACATTTCTGCGGCCTACTATACGATCGCAAAACCATTTCGCGGGCCGCACATCGACCGCGGAATCTGTATGAAAATATTTTGGAAGGAGGTTCTGCGACGCATTATGAGACCACAGAATAGGTCTGTGGACCACATAATGGAGGCAAAGTGGGGAAGAATTGCCCAGTTCTAGAGGGCCATTTCGCGGCCCATTTTGCAGACCGCAGAAGCATTATGCGGTCGCATATGCGCCCGTAGATAGTGTTTCGGAGCTTCGTTTTTGGGTGAACTTTGGGTAGTGGGGTGAAAGAATCTACCATAGAAGGACCTTAAAACCTTAATGCACACCTAGTGTTTGATAAAATGCTCAAGTGAGTTGGAACTATGAACTCCTTCCTAATTTGTGTTCAATTTTGCTATATTTCTAAATAGATCGATGAGGCTAAGAATTTCGGAAAATTATAGTAAATTAAAAAGCTCGAGGCAAGGTATGTTGACTAAACTGTTCTCTTAGAATTGAACCCCACAATATTCTTGTAAGTCTCGTGATGCTCTTTATAAATTGAATTTTTGTCAAATAAGCCTTGTGTTAAAATAATTATGCGTTCAATATCTATTCCAAAGATTCTTGTTATGTTGAGTTAATGTTTGAGAATGTGGTTTAAGTATGGGCTCTGTGTTATTATGTTATGATTTAAAAGTGCTATTTTTAATGAAAGCTATCATGTCAATTGTGTAAGAAGTCACATGTGCCCAAGACCCTAAATTGCTCAAGTATGTGTTTAAAGTCTTAATTGGAAAGGACTTGTTGTTGATTATCCATGATAATGATTGAAAGTGAAATAGTGAGCATGAATTATGAAGTATGACCAACATACCAAGAATGATATTGCGAATGGCCAATGGTGCCAATAAGATGAATGACATGTAAAAGAATATGAATTGAGTGGTAAATACTTTTAATAATAAATTCCTTGGGAGTATCTTTTAGCCACCAAGGAAGGGTAGGTCGGAACAACCTAACCCCGAAACTACACGTGCCAGTATAGGAGTGATTGAGGGGTAAATCCCCATGTTAATGTGATGAGACTGTTTCCCCTTATATGGGATGAGATTGGTGTGTTGAGATATTTTTCCCTTAAATGGGATGAGATTATTGCTAGCGAGAAGTGATGCGATGTCGATCCACACTACATTGTGGTGAGACGGCTTCGCCGATCGGGCTGAGATCGGACGCCATGCCGCGCACATGGTGGTATTATGAGTGTACGTCTCGGGGTGAGACGACTTAGCCGGTCGGGCTGAGATCGAAATCCATTCTAAAACATGGTGGTGTATCGGCGCTAAATATATCCCTACTTAAATTACCGAAACCTACTTGAAATTTACGTTTCCCCTAATTTGACACTTTGATACCGTTTGAGTCTCTTATTGATATCATGTTTTATTCTTCGTTTGTTGTTGCTCGTTCTATTGAGAGGATGTTTAATTTTACATACTAGTACTATTCCATATGTACTAACGGTTCTTTTGCCGGGGGCGCTGCATCTTTAATGGATGCAGGTGGTTCTATAGCAGGTGGTATTGATCAGTGATAGCAACACACCCTTTCCTCAGCTGATTTGGTGAGCCCCACTTCATTTTGGGGTCCTGTATCTTCAATCTTTTGTACATAGTATTTTGAGGTATAGTCGGGGCCTTGTTGCCGGTACTGTCATAG
>AWOL01S0088074.1:0-20248 GCA_000715115.1 Nicotiana otophora | reverse complement strand
AGGAGAAATATAAATACTCTGAAAGAGACTCTGCCGGTTGCAGGTCGTAATATGGAATGCAGCTCACGTAAGTCCCCGCCTGCATACACGCCTCTGCTCTCACAAGGACACTAGTCACATAGGTACCTGCACAAAAATGTGCAGGAAGTGTAGTATGAGTATGTAATCAACGTGTACCCAGTAAGTATCTAGCCTAACCCCGGAGGAGTAGTGACGAGGGGTCGACATCGACACTCACTAGTGGTCCAATAACATCAGGTACAGTAAAGAGGTAAGTAAATATGAGGCAGAGTAAATAAATGAGAAAAACAAGTATGAATCACGTGGTACAGACCCCCCTCTTTACGAGGAACTCAAGCTCTCCATTAGAAATTTCCTCCTTAACCGGAGCATATACATATAGATATAGTGAATCTCATCAGATGGATTGTCATAACTCAAATCGGGAAAACTCGCAGATGCACTGGCTTCTTGCCAAATATTACCCACGATTCCATGAGGATATGATATAGGAAATGCCGAGGCGTACGACCCGATCCAACATAAATATTTAAACTGTGCACTACCGAAGGTCGAACAACACGAACTATAGAAATATCTATTAAACTGCTGAGGCGAACGGCCCGCTCCCATGAGAGTGTGGTATATAAATCCTGCCGAGGCGAACGGTCCGATCCCATAAGAGTGGAATACATAATCCTGCCGAGGCGAACCGCCGGATCCCATAAGAGTGAAATACATAATCTTGCCGAGGCGAACGGCCCGATCCCATTAGAATAAGAAGTTTTGACGGGTCCTGTGAGTTGTAATTTCTTTAACAAAACCTTTCAATAAAGTATATATATCACGGAAACATGCCGAAAGAGGAGTAGAATTTTTTGGTGACCAATCATGAACTCGTGAAGTCTCTACAATAACAAGTCTAGTCTCAAGTAGTAATGTAAAACAGAGGAATTTAATAGGCGAGAGACTGCTCAAATAATACAGCTATAGCATGATGTGAACCTAAGCCTACCCGGACAATAACATGAATGTAGCTATGTACGGGCTCTTGTCACCTCGCGCGTACGTAGCCCCCACAACAAGTAGCACACATCAATATACAACACCTAGGGGTAATTTTTCCCTCACAGAGTTAGACAGGAGACTTACCTCGCTCCGCAATTCCATAACCGGCTCCAAAACTAGTCCAATACGATGCAACCCAATCAAAATATACTCTAATACTCATAATTAATCAATTTATAACAATTTTCAATTCCGCTCGAAAAACCGATAAAGAAACCCTCGGGCACACATACTCAGATTCCAAATATTTTCAAAGATAACCATTACCCATAACCTCACGAACTCAATATATGATTTATTACCAATTTCATGCCCAAATTCGTGGTCAAAATTCAAAATATAAATTTCTAGGTTTTCCTTCAAAATCTCAAATTTCCATAAATTTTCATGCCTAAATCTATGTATAAACCTTGTATGAAACTCAGAACTAGTAGAAATCACTTACCTCGTGCTTGGTAATGAAAGTGGTGCTCCAAAAGCGCTCCTAGGTCGGCTCCCATGGAGGAAAATGAAATAAAAATTGCCAAACTCCCGTTTTATGAAAAACCTCATTGCCCAGCGATCTTCGCACTTGTGGTGCATTGTCCGCATTTGCGGTACCGCACCTGCAGTGCTTGGTCCGCTTCTGCGAAGGCCTTCAAGCCCAGGGAGGGCCGCTTCTGCAGATGGGAGCCCACTTCTGCGGTCCTGCTTCTGCGGCAGGCGTGCCGCTTCTGCGCCCAGTCCCGGACCTGCGCCTTTCCTCCTCGCACCTACGCATTCGCGGGTGCGCATGAAATTACGCACCTGCAGTTCCTGGCCAAACGCTTCAGAGCCGCTTCTGCGACTGAACCCTCGCACCTGCGGGCTCGCACCTGTGGCCCAAAGCTCGCAGGTGCGGTTACACCACAACTGATGCAACCAACAGCCCTTTTGAGTTTCCAACCCAATCTGCGCATCGTCCGAACGGCATTGGGGCCCCCCGAGGCCCCGTCCAAACATACCATAAAGTTTGAAATCATAAAACGGACTTGTTCGAGCCTTTAAATCACATCATACAACGCTAAAAACAAGAATCACCTTCCAGTTCAAACTTAATGAACTTTGAAACTTCAAACTTTTACAATCGATGCCGAAACCTACCAAATCACGTCTGATTGACCTCAAATTTTTCACACAAGTCATAATTGACATTGCGGACCTGCTCCAACTTCCAGGATCGAAATCCGACCCCGATATCAAAAAGTCCACTCTTGGTCAAACTTCTCAAAAACCCTTCAAATTTCTAACTTTCGCCAAATGACCCCGAAATGACCTACGGACCTCCAAATCTACTTCCGGACGCGCTCCCAATACCAGAATCACCATACGGAGCTATTTCAGACTTGAAATCCCAAACGGACATCAATAATATTGAACTACGCCTCAACCCAATTTTTATGAAATTCTTTCAAAATGCCAACTTTCACAATAGGCACCGAAACGCTCCCGGGTCATCCAAAACCCGATCCGGACATACACCTACGTCCAAAATCATCATACGAACCTGTTGGAAACTTCAAATCTCGATTTTGAGTTCGTCTACTCAAAAATCACACTTTAGTCAATTTCTCCAACTTAAAGCTTCCGAAATTAGAATTTTCTTTCCAAATCAACTCCGAACTTCCCGAAATTAAATTCCGACTACGCTTACAAGTCATAATACCCGAAGTGAACCTGCTCAAGGTCTCAAACCGCTGAATGATGCGCTAGAGCTCAAAACGACCGGTCGGATCGTTACATTCTCTCCCACTTAAACATATGTTCGTCCTCGAACATGCTAAGAACTGCTCTGGAGTTGTCCGAAATCACTATTCAACAACTCGTGCACCTATCTGTGCCTCCACAACCCAGTTGGGGACCTTAGCTCGAGTCAATCTGAAGATTCTCCCTTTTACTTAGTCAAATAAGTCTTAGTGCCAAACTCCAACATCCGGAATTCTCCACCAGGCATGTTTCTAACATACGAACACCGCATTAATATCTACACACTGCACCAAACACGATTATATATCCTTACTGAATTCTTACCATGCACCGCGTAACTCATTTGCCCAAGGCAATCTTTTTAAAGTACGACAGCTAAAATTTTCACTGACCGAAGCCCGTAGTGTACCTCACGACCAATTAAGCCTTGCTTTAACTTTCGCAATATTTCCATGACAGAGAAGACGTGTAGAACTCATAACCACCTGCCGAATCATAATTTATAGAGTCCCTCATCCCGACAAGAACCGTTACCTCATTCTGGACTGAATAACAATATTTACTCTTTAATATGCTTAATATAAATCTGATCGCACTGATCCCAAGTCTAATAATCTCGTCTCACCCAGTACAAGATGCTCAGGCAATAAGCCACCTCAGACACTGCCAAAAGTCTCGTATGATGCCACAATGTGCCAACAAGCTACAAACTCAAATGTGATACATAAAGAAATAAACTCTGGAAAGATCTACTCAACCTACGTAACTAATTTAAACAACCGAAAGGATGTTATGAACCTCCCTCAGAAATGATAAACAAAACACACAAGAATAGATATGGAAAACTGTACTCAATATCATATTGTTGCGGCGTGCAACCCGATCGACACATGATACCGTTGCGACGTGCAACCGGATCCAACCATGATACCCGTGGCGGTGTGCCACCCAATCCAAACAACATATCCGTGGCGGCGTGCCACCCGATCCAACCAACATAATAATCTAAAGAAAACACACATCGATCCGTAACGCTTATACTCACGAAATGCCCGAATATCAACCATAAGCACGCCAAGTGCATAATACAAATCCTGGGAGACGGGTAGCGTCATATGCTACAAAACTCAAGCATAACTAAGGTACAATATATGATCTGCATCTCGAGAGCTATCCTGCTCACATAATACCACAAACCATACGGGATCTCAATACGAGTGTGAATAATCAAACTACCTCATAACCCACCTGGTATAATATAGATTACACGGAATAGCTGACGACAGAAATAACATCCAAGGCCCAGAGACCCTTCCGAAAAAAACGCTATGCTGAGATGAGCACATCCGACCTGATATAGAACACACATTCACATTTAGATCTATACACGGACCTCAAACCGATTCTGATCATACTATGCTTGGCTAAATAGCCTCTCAAGGACCCACTATGACCTATTCGCGACACATAAGAACAGTCATCAAGTTCGGAACAAACTTCCACATTCCACAACCAAATGAACGGAGCGCCCTTCAGGCATAAATTCTCACATTAGCGATAGTACCACAATCTCCATACTTGGTTTTAAATCTTTAACCAATCTAGTGACTACATGTCACACTTATATAATCTTCCCGTGGGATACACTCCCACGACCCTCCGCACCTGGTAACAAGTCTACACATCCATACCACCGGTCACACTAATGTTGTAAAGCAAATCAAGAAGCTGCAAATCAATACACAAAGCCTTTTACATAGGACACCGATCTCAGGTGATGTTAAGGACAATACCAGCTTACTCTAAATATCTGAATTCTTCCCTACTATCCGAGCTCATGACATTCTTATCGACATCAACTGCAACCTTGATCCTCAACCTCCAATTCCCATGCCGCTCACTGCACCTAACATACCAATACGCAAGAGTACAAGAATTTCGTCATAACTCCTGAACCACCAATAGGGTATACACTCCATCATATAGAAACTTTTTCACTTAACTCATTTCAGGAGAACCATTGCCACACGTGACTGAACTCCCATAACCGCAGAAAATACAAACCTCGAGCGGATATCTAAACCACCATAATTCTTTCGGGATCCATCTACACATAACATGCCATAATACTCGAATGCCTCCAAATAAAATCAATTACAGCGGTCGTCAAACCTCGCACGTACCGCCACAAATCACATGTATACTTAACATGCTGAAGGACCTGATCATTGCCACCATCATGCCAATTCAACCATTGCTAACTGAATCCGACTTTCTTCTAATTTACTCTGGACTTGCCTTAGGAATAATAATGGCTCCATTCAAAATATCATGAACCCAAATCCGTACTCATTCTGAGTGACCTTAGTTCACGAGACCACATTGTCTTCAAAACCCACGAACCATCTCATACCCTCCTTATGCGCATATTCGCATCTTCAACTGGTACACCCATTCTAAAAACCCCTCTATGAATCCGAAGTTATTTTCTCCCATTCCTCAAATGCCACACCGCAGACCGACGATAATGTAGAACACTCCAAGCCACATTTCATAATCCACTGCAAAAGCTCAAATACTTAACCATACTACTGGCTCGAAATCCTTAGGCACCGCACTTAATTTTGAACCTACTAGGACCATTGTTGAGAGTCACCCACTCTGACTTGTCCTTGAATATCATCAAACTCCAAGGCTCTTCTAGCACATGAACACCCTCTCGAAGAAGCAACCGGTTGAATTCCTTTCCTTATACATCACATCCACACGAAGCATAGGCTCTGAGTCTACCCAAGACCAGAACATGAACCAATAAGGCTAAAGATAGAACACATTCCTCAAATCCTTTGCTCAAGTTACCACTGATGTTTTCTTTCCTTAGTCGTAATAACCCATCAATACACCGATAATCAGAAATTGCACAAGTTGACAACTACGCAATCCAATCATAGACGGTGGGGCTCTCCCACTTAGCTTGAAGCTATAATTACATAACCCTGGGACTTGCCAAGGTTCCTTCTTCCCCATTGACATCAGCTAAAAGTCCAACAACGCATTCTAAACTCGAAGTCATGTTGCATCCAAATAAAATCCATGGTCCTAGTCACTGCCCATCACGATTCCCAAATTTCTCTAACCTTCCCTCAAGGCGTGTGGCTATCCTACCGCAGAACCCATATGCTACCCTGCCACTCTCCCACTTTGGTCAAATCCTCTCCTTTAAGCAACTCCTCGACTTCTACTTTTCATACTTGACCTCCTAATAATTCAACCACCGCAAGATACATCCCACATGTCCTTCCTCGTCCTTCACTGCCCAATTGTTGCTCCAGACCCGAATCCATCCCTGTAATATCCGAACACATGAGTCGCCACCAACTCTAAACCTCTTAGAAGATCATCTTTCTCGAGCCATCAATACTTGAAGTACCAATTCGATTCTGAAACTACTACACTATGTTATCTCTGACAACCGTATCTCATGCGCTATTTCACAATACCCTGCCCCGAAGGCAATTTAAAGAAGACCATAACACCGGCGAGCTTAACACGTTCAATCAAGGACGACGACACCATGTCACAAATGAAAATTCCACCATGCTCAAAATACCAAGTCTCGTTACTCCATCAACCCAAACACTCATAGTCCGATTGCCTTTCCTCCGCTGAAAATAAAACACTGAGCCTCTGAATCATGCACTGAGTAAAACATCCTTTCAAGTCATTCACTGCCTCGATGCATAGACAGGCATCCTACCATAACACAATCACAGTGCGATAATAACACACGAATCGTCATAACAATCAATGCCAAATCTCCAAACCATAGGAAATACTGATGCTGAGCTGAAACGACAGGACGGCCTTCCGTAAGGCTACGGTAATAGCCCAATCAAACACGCAGGCAGAGACATCCTGCACCACCTCTGTAGTACCATAAAAATTCTCGATTCTCAATCTATAACAAGCGCTTCACGTCGTATAAGATTGAATAGGAAAGAAATAAAGGTACAAGCTTCAAAAGAATCAATTCACACAATAAGGAATCAAGAAGGGAAGTGCTCCTAACAGCCTTGTAGCCTCTCGAAGATAAGTACAGACGTCTCTGTACCGATCTGCAAGACTCTACTAGACTCGCTTATGACTCTGAGACCTAAGTGAACCTAGCACTCTGATACCATGTTTTCACGACCCAAAATCCATTAAAGGTCGTGATGGCGCCGGACACCGTAGTCAGGCAAGCCAAAAATAAATACTTAATTTGGTTCTCATTTTTAATATTTTTGAAATCATATCTTCCTTCGATTAAATAGTAAAAGATGGAATTCACAGTGTAAACAATAATGTTCTTAGTAATTTCAATACAGAACAACTCATAATCACCCCAAAACCCGGTGTCACAAGTGCATGAGCATCAACTAGGAATGTAAAATAAAATACAGCATTTGTCCGGAATACAAATTTGGACAGGAGAAATATAAATACTCTGAAAGAGACTCTGCCGGTTGCAGGTCGTAATATGGAATGCAGCTCACGTAAGTCCCCGCCTGCATACACGCCTCTGCTCTCACAAGGCCACTAGTCACATAGGTACCTGCACAAAAATGTGCAGGAAGTGTAGTATGAGTATGTAATCAACGTGTACCCAGTAAGTATCTAGCCTAACCCCGGAGGAGTAGTGACGAGGGGTCGACATCGACACTCACTAGTGGTCCAATAACATCAGGTACAGTAAAGAGGTAAGTAAATATGAGGCAGAGTAAATAAATGAGAAAAACAAGTATGAATCACGTGGTACAGACCCCCCTCTTTACGAGGAACTCAAGCTCTCCATAAGAAATTTCCTCCTTAACCGGAGCATATATATAGATATAATGGATCTCATCAGATGGATTGTCATAACTCAAATTGGAAAAACTCGCAGATACACTGGCTTCTTGCCAAATATTACGCACGATTCCATGAGGATATGATATAGGAAATGCTGAGGCGTACGACCCGATCCAACATAAATATTTAAACTGTGCACTACCGAGGGTCGAACGGCACGAACCATAGATACATCTATTAAACTGCCGAGGCAAACGGCCCGCTCCCATGAAAGTGTGGTACATAATCCTGCCGAAGCGAATGACCCGATCCCATAAGAGTGAAATACATAATCTTGCCGAGGCGAACGACCCGATCCCATTAGAATAAGAAGTTTTGACGTGTCCTTGACCCCACTCACGAATAAACGTGTGAGTTGTAATTTCTTTAACAAAAACCTTTCAATGAAGTATATATATCACGGAAACATGCCGTAAGAGGAGTACAGTTTTTCTGTGACTAATCATGAACTCGTGAAGTCTCTACAATAACAAGTCTAGTCTCAAGTAGTAATGTAAAACAAAGGAATTTAATAGGCGAGAGACCGCTCAAATAATACAGCTATAGCATGATGTGAACTTGAGCCTACCCGGACAATAACATGAATGTAGCTACGTACGGGCTCTCGTCACCTCACGTGTACGTAGCCCCCACAACAAGTAGCATGCATAAATATACAATACCTAGGGATAATTTCCCCCTCACAAAGTTAGACAGGAGACTTACCTCGCTCTAAAATTCCATAACCGGCTCCAAAGCCTCTCTAACACCTCAAACCGATGCTCGTCGCTCCAAAACTAGTCCAATAAGATACAACCCAATCAAAATATACTCTAATACTCATAATTAATCAATTTATAATAATTTCTAACTCCGCTCGAAAAATCGATAAAGAAACCCTCGGGCCCACGTGCCCGGATTCCAAAATATTTCAAAGATAACCATTACCATAACCTCACGAACTCGAATATATGATTTATTTCCAATTCCATGCCCAAATTCATGGTCAAAATCTAAAATATAAATTTTTAGGTTTTCCTTCAAAATCTCAAATTTTCATAAATTATCATGCTTAAATCTATGTATAAACCTTGTATGAAACTCGCAACTAGTAGAAATCACTTACCTCGTGCTTGGTGATGAAAGTGGTGCTCCAAAATCGCTCCTAGGTCGTCTCCAATGGAGGAAAATAAAATGAAAATGGCCAAACTCCCGTTTTATAAAAACCTCACTGCCGAGCGATCTTCGCACTTGCAGTGCGTTGGCCGCATTTGCGGTGCTTGGTCCGCTTCTGCGGAGGCCTTCAAGCCCAGGGAGGGCCGCTTTTGCGGACAGGAGCCCGCTTCTGCGGTAGGCGTGCAGCTTCTGCGCCCAGTCCCGCATCTGCGCCTTTCCTCCTCGCACCTGGGCATTCGCGGGTGCGCACGAAATTCCGCACCTGCGGTCCCTGGCCAAACGCTTCAGAGCTGCTTTTGCGACCGAACCCTCGCACCTGCGGTCCAAAGCTCGCAGGTGCGGTTACACTAGAACTAATGCAACCAGCAACCCTTTTGAGTTTCCAACCCAATCCGCACATCGTCCGAACGGCATCGGGGCCCCCCGAGGCCCCGTCCAAATATACCATCAAGTTTGAAATCATAAAACGGACTTATTCGGGCCTTTAAATCACATCAAACAATGCTAAAAACACGAATCACCTTCCAGTTCAAACTTAATGAACTTTGAAACTTCAAACTTCTACAATCGATGTCGAAACCTATCAAATCACGTCCGATTGACCTCAAATTTTGCACACAAGTCATAATTGACATTGAGGACCTACTCCAACTTCCGAGATCGGAATCCGATCTCGATATCAAAAAGTTCACTCTTGGTCAAACTTCTCAAAAACCCTTCAAATTTCTAACTTTCGCCAAATGACACCGAAATGACCTACGGACCTCCAAATCCACTTCCGGACGCGCTCCCAATACCAGAATCACCATACGAAGCTATTCCTAGACTCACAATCCCAAATGGACATCGATAATATTGAACTACGCCTCAACCCAATTTTTATGAAATTCTTCCAAAATGCCAACTTCCACAATAGGCGCCGAAACGCTCCTAGGTCATCCAAAACCCAATCCGGACATATGCCTAAGGCCAAAATCATCATACGAACCTGTTGGAACCTTCAAATCCCAATTCCGAGGTCGTCTACTCAAAAATCACACTTTATTCAATTCCTCCAACTTAAAGCTTTCGAAATTAGAATTTTCTTTTCAAATCAACTCCGAACTTCCCGAAATTAAATTCCGACCACGCGTACAAGTCATCATACCTGAAGTGAAGCTACTCAAGGTCTCAAACCGCTGAATGATGCGCTGAGCTCAAAACGACCGGTCGGGTCGTTACAATGATGATCAACTACATATAATACATAATAAATAGATCAACTGAATTCTACGATTAAAATAAAACTTTAAACCAATTCCAAACCCACTATTACAAGAAGAGAAGTGGGTGCATTGGTAATTAAAAAAATAATTTATGAATAATTTGTATAATCTAGTAACTTTAGCATTCACATCAATAGTAATTTCTAAAAATAATGGAGCAAGAAGAACAATAACTGATTTAAATAAAAGAAATTTGGGAGATTTTGGATTACTTAACATATCAAAGTGTAATTTTTAAATGTTTGCGGATGATAGGGGTAAATTTAACCTGATAGTATAATGGTAGGGATAAATTTGGCCGGATATTATAACGGAGGTTAAATATAAATAATATTTGAAAATAGAGGGGTATATTTGATTATTTTTCCCTTAATAAATAGACATGCTTGTAAGGCCTCACGATAAAGGTTCTTCAATATGTACACCACCAAAATAAACGTAACTAGACAAACAAGCATTTAAATATTACTCTATACTTTATTTGTTTGATAAATAAAAGTGCCTTTAAAGAGGAATTGAATGCAAATTTGCCCTTAAGGACTCCACTGCTAGGCGATTCCTATATTGCCTGAATCTCTTCGCCCCTTTCTTTAGTTAAAATTAAAATAAACTAAAGACTTCAAAACCCCAAATATTTATCTGGAGGCGACATCGACCGACACCTTCTACCATCTTAATCATTTTTTTAATAATAATTTGTTGTTGCTTAATAAAAATAATAATTTATAAAATCATACAAAAACTCAAAAATACCTTTTTTGGAGCACATGTGACACGGAGGTTAAACCTCCTAAATCTTAAAATTAAAAGCGGCGGCTCCTAACCAAATCATGTTTTAGTTCCTTAACTAAAGAATTCAAAAGCAATTATATTTATTTTGGACATAAAGAATTTGCCGTAACAGCGGCACATCAACATCAACTAAAACCTCTTTGGACTATAGCATTTTCAACTAGCTTTTGGCAACAACTGTTTCTTGAATATTTTCAATTGAAATAGAAAACTATTTTAATATTGGCTATGCCGTGTTTACACACGATGATGTGAAATTCACATAAAATATATATTTTCTGAAAACTCATAATGCACTAGAAGTAAATCAAAATTAATACTCAATGATTTAATATGATACAGGCTCTGATACCAATTGTGAGAACCAAATTACTTTAAAGATGAAAACTATCATCTTTTACCCAAGAACTATCATGCCAAATCATCAAGAATAAATACTGGATGTGGAAGCGTGCCTGAATCCATGAGAGACGATGAAATCCTTCGTCTTGCAAGCTATTGGTCTTCCAAATCAAGACGTAAGCCGTTCTACTCTTTCCAGCGATGGGATGTTAGAAAGAAAACCTT
Source organism: Nicotiana otophora (assembly GCA_000715115.1). NCBI lineage: Eukaryota > Viridiplantae > Streptophyta > Magnoliopsida > Solanales > Solanaceae > Nicotiana > Nicotiana otophora. The sequence goes on along the minus strand of AWOL01S0088074.1, from coordinate 8,786 downwards.
ACGTTTGATTCGGGGCTCATAACCCTATTAATAGGTGCACAAGTTTATATATTTCTAATTTAGCCCATCATCAAATTAGAAACTACATCCGGGGATCTACACATAAGGCCACATACTTTACAAGGTATCTAATAGACACATTTAACTTTAAAATCTTAGCAGATCACTTTTAAATTAGGTCAACCTTTTAATGATAGCAACCAACATACAATTATTGTTAATACCATATATGTGCAAGTCCATAAAAAGTTCTAACAATTTAAACCTGCATAAATTCACTGAGACCCACACTCGCCCCGCATCAGTTTCAAAAATATTATCTCAATTCGCCCTACATTCACATTGCATAGCTCTTAATTTGCCCTGAATAATCCTAAAGTTTTTAAAGAAATTACTTCAATTCGTTCTGCATTTGTACCGCACTGCACTGCATAGCTTTACACCTGCCCCGCATAATCCTAAATTTCCCCTGCCTCGACCGCATTCACATCGCACCACATAACTTTTAAGGCTTGTATGTTCATTGATATCGTTGTGTAAAGGCAGAGTATCCTAATACACTCTTGTACTTATTCCGATTTGTCATCCCGGTCCCTACATTCTATAGTATGTGAGGTTAACACGTGTACTTATTCAAACTCTATATATCAAGCCCTTTTTCGAAGAGGTTAATGTGTGTGTAACGCAATTGCTTCCATGTAGGACTCCACGTCATTATTTAATGCGACATACGAAATAATAAGTCAAAAACTAAATTTACCCCCCCTCCCGAAAGAAAAACCATATTTCCCTTATTTTACACAAACTGTTTCTCTTTCATTATTTATAGGGGTGACAAACGGACGGATCGGGTCGGATATGACCAGGTCAAAAATGGGTAATTCAAAAAATGAATAAATTATTTGACCCGACTCGTATTTGAGACGGATAAAAAATGAGTTATCCGGTAGATAATATGGATATCCATATTATCCATGGCTTCTTGAATATCATCACTTTTGGGAGAATTCCTAACCTCCAAAACTTGAGTAACCCCCAATTTAAAGCTTTATAAATATAAAAGTTAAACACGTTAGTTATCCATTGGTTATCCATTTGGTTAATCATTTTCTAAGTGGATAATATGGTTCTTATTCATATTCGACCCGTTTTTTAAAAAGTTCATTATCCAACCCAATTTTTAATGGATAATATGGGTGGATAATTATTTACTTTTAACTATTTTTTCACCTCTAATTGTTTGTTTCTCCTTCATCGTCTTCTCCGTGCTATCTCTCCTTCTTTTTTCATTGAATTTCTGGTCATTGTTTCGTGCCTTTCTTCCGTCATTCTGTGGTAAGTACTGTCATCTCTTCTTAACTCAATTTTTTAATCTCTTTTTTAATTTTATTCTGGTTCGTTTATTAGTTGATGGCTGGGTTAGGTCGGTAATTAATGCTCTTGAGTATGCCTGAATATTTGTTTTTTTGTTTTGCTTTGTTTGCTTACTATTTAAAGTATAAAACCCTTTTGTTATAGTGTTATGCATGTAGTAACATATTCAGTTATTCTGTTTTGTTTTAGATTTTTTTTTTTTTTTTTTTTGAAGTATGTTGGATTTTATTCTGGGTTGTGGTTCACCAGGTTATAACATAATATTATAGGATTTTTTGGGGAAGATGTAGGGTTAATCTTGGATGCTTTATCAAATAAAAAATTAGTTTTTTTGTTTGTTTGTTTGTTTATAGAGTCCTATAAAGGCGTAATTTTATCAGCGAGAAGGACGAAAAATCTAAAACAATAAAGAAAAAGAAGAGAGATGATTTTGTTAAATACCCAAGAGAGTTCCAACTAAGTTCAACAATGGAGAATCAAGAAGAATACTGTTAAATAATGGGAAATATTATTGCGAGCACCTAATTTTTGATTATATTTGAATTTTTATCACCTTTTACTATGTAAATATTTTTAGAAGACAGTTACTGTTACAGCTTTCTAATAGGCCTCACGCCCCTAAAAGGCGTGTGAGTCACACACTGAAGCCAAGTCAGCTTTATAGTCTCAGTCAACGGTCATAAGAATATAATATATAGAGTTCGAACAAATACAAGTATTGACTTGACAAACTATAAGAGTATATGAATCAGGATGATAAATCGGTACAAGTACAAGGGTCTACGAGGTTATTCTGCCTTGCGTAAATTTTAAAATCAAAGTGAACAATGTAGAAATTTGAACGACAAATATGGAACCTCAAGTGGGAGGAATGAGCAATATACTCCCCCCTCTCTCTCCTTCATTTTGTTGGAGTCAACCCTTTTGCTTTAATGATGATTTAAACTATTTTTAAATAATTCAGTTCATTAACAATGCAAACTTATCATGTACTTTAAATATATGAATTTATTTAAAAGCAAATTGACCCTGTCTATAATTACAGTAAAAAGATTAAGTGCTTTGAATTATTATTAACACCAAAGGTGTAGATTCATCTTTCATGACTTCATGTTCGATTACTAAATATGCTATAAAAATATATTCATCCGTTTCAATTTATATGAACCTATTTTTTTATTAGTCCGTACCAAAAAAAAAATGACCACAAACTTTCCAATTTTCGGATTCCATTAATGCCCTTACCATCTTCTCTTTTTAAGTCACACGAAACCACTAACTCTAAAAGTAAGTAACTTTTGCAATTTTTTTTATGTTGAATAGTCAACATTTTAATACTTGCAAATTCAAATCTCTTCCATGTCGGATTTGGCTTTTCTCTCAATCTTCCTTTTCTGACTTTTTCCTTATTCTATTTTTTTATCCTCACATTGTTGGCTTTTTCTCTTATTCTTCTTTGTTGACTTTTTCCGTTCTTTTTTCTTATCCTCACATTTTTTGCTTCGATACCCATTTATTTTTATCCAAATTTGATTAATTGCAAGCCATTGTAATTTTTTTTTTTAATTACTCCATTACACCAAAGTCATTAGATAACTAACGACAAACACTCTCATATGATCCAAATCGTATAGCGATTAACAACACCAATAAACTTTCAAAAATAGATGATTGCTTTAAAATTCGTTGTAGTCATCAACTATAGAGGTCAAAATACAATCTTATTCCCAACAAAATGATTTTAATATTTCAAGATAAAATAAGCAACCCTAATGAAATTTTAACTTGTTTATCACAAGTCCTCTAGCTCAAGTGTTCCAATATGTCATAAAATTCCTTTCAAATGAAATTAGGTTAATATACCTGGGTTATTGAGAAATTCATAGGAAATGTCCTCAACAACTTGAATCTTGGTTCCTCTCTCGAGAGAATTCAACGAAGACTTTCTATTCAATTGGGTCTCCAATTTGTTTAATTTTTGATATAGTATATGGTTGATAAGCATTAGTAATTGAAAAGAAATTGGGAGACTTGAACACGGTAATTGACAGGCTGTCATGTGCAGTGATGAAATGGACTTGTCAGATTTGTTTGACTCTCTATTCTTAGAAGAGCTTTTCGTTGAATATTAATCAGTGGGCCCTCAAGGGTATTATTGTAACTTGCTATATTTTTAGCTTACATGGCTTAGACCATGATCGTGATTTTGGTGGAGTTGGTATAAGTAAAGTGGAAATCTTACGACATATTTAACGATGGTTGATAAACTTCATCAAAAAGTGCCGTAGATGAGTTATCCATTTTTTCTTTTTAATTATTTTCTCCTTTTATTCTTTTTTCATCTTTTTCTCTTTTGGTATGAGATATCAGTTAAGATTCGTTTAATTAAACACAAACATCAACTAAACATTTTAGGAATATATATATATATATTTTTTTGATAGCAATGCCAATCTTTTCTAATGAAGCTTATAGCTTAAACGTAATCTTCAATTTTTCAAAAACATTACATGTTCTTTTCTTTATTTGGGAATATTTATCCGAACAAAAAAAATCTTCCTAACTAAGCAACAAGTCATTGACACGTGTCATCGTCAGACTCCTCGCTTACCACGAAACCTACACGCAATCGTTCTCTGCGTTCCTTAAAGAATTGGGTCACATATTTTCTTTCGTCGAATTCGAAAGAGAGAGATAATCACGAAAGTCATGGGTGGCGGAGGAGCGTTCAGAGCAGCGGCGAAAGTCGCCGGAGTCACCGTCGCGAACAGCGGCTTCCGCTCTGTAACGGCGGAGTATCCAGTTTATACAGCCGCACGCAACGTCGTCCGTCCGGTGTCGGTGTCCGCAATAACATCATCATCGGAAGATGTCAAGTCCGGCGTGGTTCACGGTGGCTCAGTCGATGTGTCTCCGGTGCAAAAGATGTCGGAGTTTGATGACTGGGAGATGGCCGGCGGCGAGGAGGACCTGATCGTTAAGCAGAGTGAGCCGTTGCCAAGAGTCGTATTCGGTGGAGCGCCTTCTCTTCAGGAAGCTACAGAGGCTACTTCTGATCTCAAAGATGCACTCGAAAAGTACACTTTAATTATCTAACTTCTCCTGCACGAGAATTTTTACTTTTACTATACTAAAATTTACTGTGCTATTGGTTTTTTTTAACACAAAGGCGATGCTTTATGGTAAATGTTAAGTGCAAAGATCATGCTTTTTCAACCTTTTGTGTAATCTGTTTTTACTCGGTAGAATAAAATGGGACATGTTGTTGTCTATGTTGCTTCACTTCAACGTTTCTTGGAATTATCCCAATATAAAGTAAACTTTGAAGAGGAGGCACCCTTTTGACTGTAGAACTAACGGCATATAAGCTCCGGAGGGTAGTGTTTGCTGTTCATATTGACACGCGACAGTAAAAGGAGGGATGTTAAGTAAGGCATTTATGCTGTTAAGGCCTTTTGGACTAACCCCCAAAAAAGGTTATACCGTTGCTACTTTATAAATTAAGGTGATAATGTGTCTTAATTAACTATGATTTAGTGATAAGAGTGTAGTTAAAACATGTATCATGTATTCATTTGAGTGGTGTAAATATCCAGAGGGGGATGCATTGCGGTACCGGCTTCACGTGAAACCATTACTTTTGTCGTTGAGCATAAAACCATGTGTAAGAATTTACTAAAATTACAATAAATAGTGTATATGAACCCATAATTTTGAAAATACAATGCGTTCAATGCTAAAAACCTTAATCGTTGAATCTATAGAGCCTAAATTTTGAATCCGCCTCTACAAAACATCAGGTGCAGAAAATTTTTACCGAAATAAGAAAGGGCCTTTTCAACTTTTTTCGTGTCATGAGCTGCACATTCTCATAAGTACTGTAGTTGTGTGACACTTTGCGAGAGTTTAGATGCCCTCGTTTCTGTGACAGTGTTAGTGAAGTGACATACCTCAGTATTGGACCTGTAAAGAATGAAGGGAAAGGAGAAGGAAAAAGAACTTCATGCTGAATTCTTCCTTGTATGGAATACAAAAATGAAAATAGCTTGCCAATTAGGCTCTCGTGCTGCTGATAATTTTGGTACCATTAATCTTTTCATACTTCCATTAACCATGAACCTTTGGCAACATCCGAAGATTTATGGTCCTGGATTTGTCGGAGATATTGTACTTGGTTGTGACTTCTCAATGTCACTCTGCCGTTATATTTGCCCAAATGATATTTTTCTGATCTGATAGTTATTGCGATCAACTACTAAATTAGTGGTAATTCAAAATGCTTCTTAAATTTACAGGGTATATTTGTCCCAACCTGCTAGTGATTATGGAGGTTCTTGTATTTCCGGCTCAAGCTTATTGCCCTTCTCAAAAGTCTGTGTTGTCAGCGAGACTGTAGTCACTCCGTCCGCGCCAAAACATGCTATACAGGCATTTAGGTTTCTAAGTGAAACTCCTGCAGCTCAGGTTTTCTGCTTTGTCATTTATTGTTTACAATTTTTTTGAGTTTTCCTATCCTATCTACTATTTGTTCATGACAGGGACACTTGATATTGCAATTATTTCTTTTAATTCTTTAGTATAAGCAGTTACTGGGATGTCCAATTTGACCAAATATGAAGATCTGGTCAACAGAAATTGAATCAAATATTAGTTAAAATACAACATTTAACTGTATAAGCAGTCCCTAATTGTACCCGTGAAATCTCTTTGAACAGAGGATGTTTTCTTGGAGGTGCGAATGACTAGAGAATTTTTAACTTTTCATCCTTGCCAGTGTGCAGTACTGCAGTAGGATGGAGCTAATTTGACTTTTTGACACTGCTCTCTAGATGTTGACATCTGTAGAAGAGCTCTATCTCAGTCCAGTGGAATATTGATCTGTGATATACTATCTTTAAATTTCTAAGAAGCAGCAGCTTGGTTGACATAACTATAATTTGACTCTTTGAATGGCAATGACGTGCAAGATAATGTCCCCTGCCCCTGCAGTTCACCTGCTAGGGATTTCATCAGCGTATTTATTTATTTTCTGAAAAATCATTTACTGTAATTTGCCATGATATTCAATTTTTCGGGTTTGAAAAAGGCTGGTGTTATTAGGTTTCTTAATGCAAATTTTATCATGATGTGGGAGCACGACGCGGCCTAGATGGGTTAGGTGCTATAGAATTAGAAGTAGAATCTGCTGGACTCTTTTTTAAGCATTTTTTTTAGTATTACTCATATTGGCATCTGAGTGCACACATATAACTTTGTGAAGCTCTGTATCCGGAGGTCATGAGTACTCCATGTTTGCTAATGTTAATGTCATTTTTCTCGCTTCCCAGAGTGTTGTTGCTTCAATTGCTTGTGACCCAAATGTGTGGACTGCAGTACTGCAGAATCCAGCCCTTCAAGAATTCCTCGAGTCACAGAAAACCAGTGAGAAATGTATGTCCTTGATTTTCTTCAAAACGCTCATCATGGTCCAAGCTTCTTACTATATTCCCATTATTGCAGGTGCATCCTTCCCTAACTCGGATCAAAAGATGGATGAGTCTGTTGCTGATACTGATTCCTTTTCTCAGTCATCCCCGAGGAGTGTGTTATCCAAATCTGAGGCGGAAGAGTCTAAATCCAAGAATTCATTTACAGGTTTTTTGCAGAATGTTAAACGTACAGTGACACAAACAGTGATCGATATGATGAGCAGCTTATCAGATTACTTTAACAATCTCTTCGGAGGCAACAAGGTTTTTATTGAAGCTGATGGAAGTGCTAAATTAGGCGCTGTGGAAAAGACGTTGGGAGCATCTTTCATCGGCTTGGCAATCATGGCTATTATGGTTGTCGTCCTGAAACGCCATTAATTATCAATGTCCCCGAAGTTATTTCAATTTGCCGAAGTTACATCACTGAGTGTTACAGTTTCTTTTGGTAGTAGTATTGATGGTTTTGGTTGAATAGGACTATGAATGACTTACCGACGAGGCTTGTAAATTAAATAAAGCCGTTTTTGAAAGTGTTATGTCTTAATTTCTTCACTCAGTCATCTAGAGCGATAAGATTATTTTGGCATTTAAATGTCACTGGCTGCATCTGCATGTGACGTTAACTTGGATTTTGGGGGACAACATGTATTTTGCAGGGATTCTAAAGTTCAAAGTGCATCTTCTCTACATCGTATTCAGTTGTTTCTTTTGTTCCACTTTCCACGCACGGCGAAACTGGAATATGCTTTGCCGTCACTGTTTTCAACCTTGATAATATGGAGTTAGATGCAGAAGTAACTTTTGTCGCTGTATGGTCGTTATTTTTCTTTCATTTTTATGGCTATTTGCTGCGTGGTTCTTTGCCTCTCAAGGGTGGCGATTGGCTCTTTCTCCAGAATAGCACTCACAACGGAAACTCTAGATTATAGCCAAAAACGTCCTGAATATACCAATTTCTCTTTGCTCCTGGATGCTGCACTCAAAAGACTTTTCAAATTTTTTTGTTATATAAAGATTTTTAACGGGGATAGCTAGAGGTCATCTTTCATTCCAAGTATCAGCGAGAAGGCCTTTCTCATCCAAACAGGACTCTAAACTATGGGTTGGGATATAAATGCAGCTTCTGCTAGGTGGTTTACAGCAACATTTGGCCTCTGGACGGGACTGCAAGCTGCAAAAAGTTCAAAAAGCACGAAGATACCCTACTAAGATAGACAAGATGAACGGACGATGCAGAGTCCTCTGTTCCGTTGATCGTGTTCAAAAGATAGGTATATTCACCAGAAATTGGTGTCGATGAAAGCCATAATCACTCTAGTTTCGGGGTTATCGCATGTGTAACTCCCTCCGTCATGGATTGAAGAATGACGCGTGAGTGTGGCGGATACGCCATTTCTCAGAGCACTTCCCCGAGTCTTTTTTACTTGGAGTCTGTCCTACACAGTCGTGGTTCTATCTTCTAAACTCGTCAAACAAGATTTGCACAATGTTGGCTCTCAAACACATGCACAAGTGTGCGGGATCACGCAAGTAAAAAAAAAATAGAATCGGTTGGCAATCTGTGGCTTTTGGGATGTAAAGGATTTACTGCATTTTATAGGAAAGGCACTGATCCAAAAGTTAGTCTAAGTTAGTTTTCCAGGAGAACAATTTGCTGATGGTAACATTGTAAGCAAAGGTGGAGTCAGGAATTTATACAAGGAGATTCAAAAAAAATAATAGAATGTGAGATTTGAACTTGTGATCTAAAACAAATTTTGAACTCCTTTGCCACTTCACTAGAATTTTTCTTCACGTCAAGGAGATTCAAAAGCATACATCTAATAAAAAAAAATCTTTTTTACTCTATTTGTGCAGTATAATTTTTCGTTGGAAGGGGATGTTGAAATTGTCAAAAGTCCCACATCGGTGGATGACAATTTTGAATGGAAATTTCACCCT